>SNQJ01S0100204.1:0-30901 GCA_010110895.2 Picea sitchensis | reverse complement strand
TTGCTAGGCTAAATGGGGTGCCTAAGGAAATAGTTTCAGATAGAGATCCAAAGTTTACTTCCAATTTTTGAAAGGGTTTGTTCAAAGGCTTTGAGACAAATTTAAATCTCAGTACAGTGTATCATCCAAAGTCAGATGGGAAAACAAAGAAGACTAGCAGAACAATTGAGGACATGTTCATAATGTATGTGATGGACCAGCCATCAAAGTAGGAAGATTATATTCATTTGGTTGAATTTGCCTACAATAATGGATATCAGACCTCATTGAAAATGAGTCCATTTGAAGCATTGTATGGAAGAAAGTGTAACACACTAATGAGTTGGGATAATCCAATAGACAAAGCAGTTGTTGGGCCATATTTGTTAAAGGAAATGGAAGAGAAAATGGCAAGGATTAAGTAGAATTTAAAAGCTACCCAAGATAGGAAGAAAAATTAATTATACAAGATTATAGTGTTTATATATTTTAAAGTGGGAGACCATGCCTTCTTAAAAGTAAAGGCGAAGAGAAGTTCACCAAGATTAGGAAGTTTCCCAAAGTTGGCAGCAAGATATTGTGGACCTTTTGAAATATAAAAAAATATAGGGTCAGTTGCATACATGCTAGCATTGTCTGCATCCATGAGAGTGTATAATGTGTTTCATGTGTCATTATTAAATAAATATGTGCTTGACTCTAACCACATAATTGATTGGAATGTAATCTAGGTGGAGCACAAAGGGGATTTTCGGGTGGAACTAGTACACATCCTGGACTGGAAAGTCAAATTCTTCAGGAACAAGACCATAGGGATGGTAAAGGTTCAATGGACTGCTATGGTCCTGAAGATGCTACATAGGCATTAAGAAAACATGTGAGATGGATAACAGCAAATTTTTTACAATTTTGAAGAAAACCGAGTGCAAGACTCCATTTTGAGCGGCTATAGATCTAAAACCACATATCAGAGTCCTAACCAACTGTGTTGGGAACCTTGATAAAAGAATGGTTCATTCCTTGGGTTATCCATGATAAATTGATGGTACATCCCTTAGGTTAGCTCTAATAAATGATTTCCGGGTGGAACTAGTACACATCCTGGACTGGAAAGTCAAAGTGTTCAGGAACAAGACCATAAGGATGGTAAAGGTTCAATGGACCGCTACGGTCCTGAAGATGCTACATAGGCATTAATAAAACATGTGAGATGGATAACCGCAAATTTTTTACAATTTTGAAGAAAACCAAATGCAACACTCCATTTTGAGTGGCTAGAGATCTAAAACCACATATCAGAGTCCTAACCAACTGTGTTGGGAACCTTGATAAAAGAATGGTTCATTCCTTGGGTTATCCATGATAAATTGATGGTACATTCCTTAGGTTATATATAATAAATGAATGGTGCATTCCTTGGGTAAGCGAGTTGAGAGGAACATAATATTATGGTTGGAACTGTTATCAAAGTTGTAAAATTGTAGAATTTTATTTTCTAAGTATTGTGATGTAAATTTGCATATATGTATATCAGCAGGGTGTGCACTGCGAACTGTGCACAATTGTAGGGGAGGGGGGATGTAACATCCCCAATATAATCCCCAGTTTAATTAATGTTTATGTAGATATAATGTGTGGCTACAACCAAAGCGTTGTAATATGTGAATTGTATTTCTATGTTTTAATAATAAAATGTGATGTCAGTTGCTAAGGGGACATGGATAGAGATGGGGGATGAATTAATCCACAAGAGAGGGGAGGGGAGGGTCTAAGAGAATGCCTAAGAGGGGATCCAAGGGGGAACCACCCATGTATATTAATCCAACCCATTTTCCTAATTTTTTTATTGGTATATGAACCTTCTAATTTCTTATTGAGTGTTCCCAAAGCCAATCATTGAATACATGTAAGAGGGTGGGTGTGAGTGGTCATATCCCAAATTTTTTGGGCACATGGGGGTTGAGTACAATCATCTTGGGGAAGTTTGCGAGTCAAGAAAGAAATCCAAAGGAGAGAAATTTGCATGGGTTGGGACAAAAGTTTTACACAATAAGTTTTTGTGCATGAGGAGCAATGAGAGAGTAAGTGAGCGAGTTTGGAGTTGGTGCAACCATGGAGGGAGAATACCATAGCATGCATGAATGTATTTGGAGTGAATTGTATTTGAATAATGAAGAGTCAGTTTTTCAAGCCTAAATATTGAACTCTCGAGTGAGTTGCACTAAAGCAACAAGTGTTTCCTATTGTTGTTGGTAGTTTTCCTAGAAACAAGTTCCCTTGAGTTCCCAGTTGAGAGATTCCTAGTTACCTATGCTAGAGAGACTCTGATAAACTAATGGTATGCCCGAGGGAATAAGATCAATGAAGGGTTACATTCTTTGGGTTAGGCAGGTCAAGAGGAAGAGAGTTGGTGGAAAATCAGGATAGTTGTCGGAGAATAGTAGTGGGTTGTGGGAATTCTAAGTTGTGAGTGGACAGTGAGAGACCACCCTCTTTTGTCACTTACTAGCCCCGGATCGGGGGTGCCTGAATGTTGATATTTGGGGCATTCAGTCTATGGTTGGGTGGAACGTTCGTCCCAAGAAATTGGTTGCACAATGGATTTAAAAGATAAGTGTTTAATCCTGTTGTTGTGTTATTTTACATGTGTTATTGTTGTGCATGATATTTGTGTATGACAAAGATTATATGTTATTTTGTTGAGTTACTAAACTGTATTTCATGTCTATTTATGCTATTGTAGATGCATGTAATTAATTGTAACAAACGGTAGCTAAATCTGGTTTTAGTTCATAGTTGAAAGCTACAAGAATTTATTTCGATGTTAAAATCTCATTTTTATGAGTATTTTCACCGTAATATCCCTCGGTTGGGTTGGGAGACGTTACAACCCCCATGGAATGAGTGTATGTTATTTCTTGATTGAACAATGTATGAAATAAATTCCCATAAACCCTAAATAAACCTTTGTTAATATCCCTGCAAAAAAAAAGGTGTAGAAATATGGCCACTGATTGATATCAAGATCGCATATTTTTGCAGAGGATGAGGAAGCAAAAGAGTATAGTATTTGGGAGTAGTCTAAGATACGCTTTACATTTCATAGAACAACAAAAAAAGTCTTAGTGAACTATTTTTCTTGGTCCCATTCCATTCCATAGCATATTTTGGCTATTTCTTTATCTTTTAGCTTGAAATTTGTCATTAAATGTGAGGCTTAATTGTGTATTTCAGTTATATTTGTTTTTTCTTGAAATATTTGGTAAAATTCCAATCTTAATTCCAAGCATACATGCATAATACTTTCGATCACTTTGTCAAATGGCTTGTTGCATTAAATTTTCCTCATTTTCATTTTTATTTGCAAGCATTACAATAGTTTGAGTTCTTTAGATTATGTAGTTTGGCTAATCCTATGTAGAATAATGGATTTTTTCTTTGGGAATAAATTGTTGTAGCTTAGGTGATTAGGAATTTGAGACTTAAAAAGGGCTAGTCACAAACTTGAAACCTATTCAGAAGATGATCATATGGGTAAGGTCAACCTTTTCTCGGGTTGCACAAAGGTTTTCCTAATAGTTTTTTCCCACTCGTATCAAACTCTAGAGTCTAGGGGCACATGCACCAAACATAGAAAACATTTAAAGGTGGTTTGTAGTATATCTTGGATCACATATATCAACAAAATCTTACATATGGGGTCTTCTTATCGATCATGTATATTCCCAACCATGCTTATACATAAGCATCTGATAAGGGGCTTGCATTGAGCATTGAATATGTCCAAGTAATCATTAACAAGTAAGATAGTTTTATATCCTCTTTGATTTCTACCACTATTATCAGAGTTATGACCTTACAACTATCTTGGTAAGATTACACCTGGGTCATGATTTTTCTGAAGTAAGGTTGCATGAAATTTTATAGGGTTACGAGCTAATGGAAACAATGGGAGGAGGAGCATATAGAGACAACCAAGAGGAAAGTAGACACAATAGAACAATTGGCTGTTTGTCTCCAAATATTGAAGAAAAAATAGGCGATCTTGATTTAGGAACTCCTTTCCCCCCAAACCAACAAGGAGAATTACGGTTTCATTGTCCAATTGTCATGAAAGGTATGTTCTCCTTCTAGGATTTCTTTTGTTCATAATAAGATATATCATAAAATGAATTATAAAGATATTGAACAAGATACAACCTTAAATTATGAAAAGTTCAAAACATGCTCTAGACTCCTAGAAGTATTTCATCGAATTTGTTTACCAAAAAAAATAACTTTGAGATCACAGAATAGAGTTATGAAAGGGGGGGAGTTCCAATCCAATTATCTAGAAGTTCCCAATTATCCATGGTGAAAAGAATAATGGCTATATGAACTTAAATTCTTCACTAAACCTCGAGGAAATTGCATCTTTTGGACAAGGAAACTTCTGGAAAATAAGGATTGGGGATATGTGTCATTGCCTTAAATCACTAGAACTTTTAAAGGTTGGGTTCAAAAAATTCAAAATCTGATTTTACTCTATTGCAGGTTATGTTAGCAACCCATAAGCTACTACTTTAACTTTGCACCTGAATGGTTGGCTATGAATAGGTGATCTATGTTACAATGATGATGAAGGAAACATGTTTGTAGTGGATGGATTGAAAGAGTTGATCAAATATAAGAGCTACTAGGTATAACCTGAATTTGAGAAGTTTGAATTTGCTAATGTCCAACTTTTGCAGATGATTCAATACTCAATCTCAACCATAACATAATTTTTCTTGTACATGGCATTGTAGGTTGATATTGTTGAATTAGAAGCACTTCTACTTTCTCATCTTGAGATTGAATATGTTGCAGTAATATTTTAAGTACAATGTTTATTTATACTCTTGTTTGATTTAATACATGGGAAAATGTGTCCATGACACTCAGTTTTTAGAATGAAATTTTGAGTAATTTTTTACTTTTTTAAACTCATATTTTTCATAACCATTATTCAAAAAATTTCATGACAACTAACTCCAAAAGGTTAGCCTATTCTGGTACTTAACTCTAGGATTTCACCATGAAGTCTTTTGATTCAATGGCCCAAAATACCTATAGGTGTTGTATTTGTAACTAGTTGATGTGAACTTCTCAAGCCATAGTGAGGATGCATATGCCTAATAAGCACAAATTTGCACATGTTCCTTGTGCTTCATCAACAAAAAATCAAAATCATGTTGTACTGAGTTCATTATTACATTATTATGGTAGATACAAGGTAGGCTATTAAAAAACCAACAATCATGATGTGAATGATCCCCTATATGTCAAAGGTACAAAGTTTACAATTATAATCCTATGTTCATCAACCACAAACAATCATTCATGCAAGATATAATATACCCTTCCATTACTTTCCACGGGGTTGAAGTGTCACACTGAAATTATTATGAATGGTTGCAGGTTTCCACACAAAGAAGTTGGCTAGGTTCCAATGGCATACATTGTAAGGAAAGTGAGAATCACAGTATTTGAAACCATTGTTATCGAATTTGTAGATCAATGGGTAATTTTCATTTTAAATCATGTATATTTATACTACCATTAGAGTTTTTGAGAATGCAAGCTATCAAAAGGATAATTTTCAAATTTTCAAGTATTTCATCAAACTTCTCAAATGATGTTATTGATATCATTAAAAAACATGTCCCAGTTATTCTTGGTTTGGGTTTGTCTTCATGGGTGGTGTCACATCCCCATAGGATGTTTTCTTGAATATTGCGATCATACACCTCTTGAGGGTGCACAACACCGCGACATTTGTCACTTGGTTGTTTGGAAACCCCAAGGATGCTTCATCTAAACTACACCTCTTCACCTAGAGCATAACCATACAGGCGAGTCACACTCCTACTCTAGTGTAACTCTCTTGTATACTTAGACAATTTGTTATCAGCTTAATACTTAGTCATTTAAACATACATCCATGAAACAAAGAGAACATTTGTGAAACAAACAAGAGACATACATATATAGTGCAATTGGCCCAAGACGTGTCTAACACTCGATTAAATCTTATTATTTTTAAACAATTACAATATGAGCACTATCGTCTTGACTTACAAATTGGGAAGAGTCGCACTAACATGCAATTTGATTGCTTAAATTTTTGATCATTAATTTATCAATTTGGGAGCTCGCAATCTTGTGAGACATTGACATTGTATGTGCAAGACTAGGAAACTAAAATAATCCTACTAAATTCAAAATTCAATTCACTCAATAAATCATTTCCAGGAGTCAAGACTCAACAACTCTTGTAGCTTTACCAAGCATAAAACCAAATCAAATAAATATTGCGATATAAAATCTAATCCATAAATATCATAGTTGTAGATTCAAGTCTTACGGATTCATAGCTCTTTCAAGATCTCAGGGTTAACAACTTCCTAAAATTTCCATAAACAAACCACACACGGTCGTTAACACACTTGGGTGGAATTTAAAAGCATGAAAATACATTAAAGGCATAAACAAATTAAGTAATCAAATATTCAAAGTAAAAGCAAGCAATTTAAACCATCACACCATTCTTGTGGAAACGAAACACACCATGCTTGTATTTAATGAAGAAATATAACTACATGATAAAATTAAATAATTAAAATAAAGAAGAACCATTCTCTCATGGAACGATCTCTTTCTCCTGAGAATTCATGGTGGGGAATTAAACTACGACATCATAGAATTTTAATCAAATCATAAAACAAAATAAAAGTAGATACTTACAATCCATATAAGAGAAGATCCTAAAATGTTTTATTCACTCCATCATGAATTGGACATTTTCTCCAAGAGTCCTCCCCTTGGAATGGAGAAGGAACTCTTATTTATACATGAGTTTTCTTTGAGAATAGGATAAGCAACTAATAAATTGAGATCCACTTTTCTCTCATGTGGTTACAATCGTTTGCTAATAAGTAAAAACTAAAAACCAACAAGTAAATGATTACAAGATATTTTCTAATAATTCAAAACAAATCACACTAACATTGTCTATGATCCAAGATGATTTACACATCCAAGATAGTTGATGATGATTCAAATCCATGACAAATGTTGGGCCCTCTATTTTGAGGGATCCTCGTTTTTGCAGAAATACCAAAGTTTTGCGGGAAATCACAACATGGCAACGAAAGATCAAAAGCGGAGGAAAAAAATTAGATGAGAAAAAATCCAATGGACAATCTAACAACATTGAAAAAACATCAAGCGCTAGATGGATGAGTAGCAGAAAATCCAAAAAGACCGAGGGCATGCAAGGAATAAGCCGGAAACGAAATAGAACCAAGAAGCCAAGAAGCAACCAAGGAAACAATATGAATTTGGAGTTATGTAATGGGAAAGGCTTACACTCTTATGATGTTCTTACCGTTTTTAATAGTATGATGATTATTATTGAATCTATATGGTAAGAGCTATTGAAATGGGTTTTGACTGGCACTGTGCATGCACATAGGATTAAGAGTTTGTAATAGGTATACGGGGATAGAATTTTCTACATAAGCTAGTGTATGAGATTTGTAATTGTTGTAAAACCACGATGAGGTGAGGATAATATAGAAGAAGGTTATTTGTGATTTAAAATTTTGTTATCATGTGCTTGAATCTATAGTTTCTTTGTTGTGCGACTATTTCTTTTATGTCTACTTAACAATTACTCATTGTTTATGTATGTCTTGTTGTGTATTGATGAACTAAATTATATATGGTCATGTTGAACATGATGGTGCATCCTCTTTTACTCTCTTCACCACTTAAGTCTCATTTGTGCTTCAGATGAGATCTCCTTCCCTTGTGGAAGGTTGAATATTCCAGCTCTGCTGGACTACAACTATACTTTTGTTGGTAAACTTCGAGAACCCTGGTCTTGATCTTGTACTAACTAATGTTTCTGTTGTTAGGACCTGAGATTTAAAATGATTTTTAGAGGATTCCTCATCACATATTTAAGTTTGATGTTGAGAATTGGTGGGAAAGATGACGTGATGGGTTTATACAGCAAGAAGTTGAGGTACAACATAAAATATTTAGGGTTGTGGAGACTGTAGTCTTTTTTCTTGAACCTGCAAGTGACCAGTATGAGATCTTTTGGATCTGATTCCCTGAAGAGGTATTTCAGTGGCTCGATCAACTGTAAGAAGCACAAGGATAAAAAGATAAAGTCAAGAGAAGATATAATTGGACCACTGATCATTTATCATCTCTTCACCGATTGGATAATTAGATCTCTCATGTTGTGGAATTCTGGGTACATACTACTTTGGAAGGATATATTATTGAGTTTATTGCAGAGAACCACAAATATTTTTCAAAAGCAAAAGTAGTATTCTATGATGGACCCAGAGGAATATTGTTGCAGGAAATCCCTCTGTGGATGAATATTTTTCTAGTCAAATAAGGAATGTTGTTTGTTCCTTTCATTAACATGGCAATGTAAACCCCTACATGCGTGGGTGATTTAGAAAATGGTTCATGAGTTAGTTCCAAGAAATTATCTAGGAGATATGGGGGGTTGTCAAAAGAAAAAAGTAAGATATGAATGAGCTTAGAAGAGGGCTAATGATCTTGAAAAGAGGTGGAAAAAAAAGAAGAGAAAAGTGATGAAGAGGTCCCAATTAGTCGAGGAAGGAGATCGAATTTGAGGATAGTCATAGGAAATAGTTAGAAGAGTTGCGAGCTTTGAAGAGATGTGGAAGATTGGATAGTTAATGGTTGAAAGAAATATTTGGTGAAAGAAGTGAAGGTTTTGGAAGAGACATACGCGATGAACAGATTTCAAAAGATACAAATGAAAGAATAAGCATGGATGCCACCGCTGAAAAAGAATACCCAGCTGGAACCTATGAAGTTGTTGCGGGAAGATCAGAATCTGCAACGTCAAAAATGTTGGATTACATCTAGATGTCAACACAACACTACAAATGAACGTGACCCCCCAAATCAAAGAATTTAGCTCCGGAGGAAAAGGATCTAACCTTGAATCACTCACTCCCCCATCACCAACCATTCCTCGGGTAATTTTTATAAGAAATATTTCTGTAAGTTCAGTTAAATTTAGTCCTATTCGTCCAGTAGGTTCAAGTATTAGTAGTAGCATCAGCGTGACGAATGTATCAATTATATCATAACTAGGACTATCGAGATTCATATTAATCGGATCTCCTAGTCCTACAATGGTGCATCAACACACATGATCTCTTACCCAATACCCATAATTTTGGGGTAAAGAGGATGAGGAAATTGAGCAACATTGGTTTCTTTATGAATCCATCTGGAGGTCTCGTGGAAATATAGCTGCAAATAAACTGGTTGATTTCCAGACTACTTTGAGGGGGCAAGCTCTAAAATGGTATATGAAATATTATAACCAGGGAATCCTCAAGGGAAACCTTTCTCTTTAACCTAGGTAAAGCATAAGTTTATAGCACAATTTCGATTACCTCAGTCAAAGAAACAAGATCTCTTTGAGTTGCAGGAGATTAAACAACGAGAAGATGAATCTGCATGGGAATATAACCAAATATTTAAGGATGCGATAGGGAATTTAGCAAACCCTATCCATGAGGATCACTAGAGAGAATGGTTTATTCGGGGGACATTATCACTAACCTGAATCCCATTGACTCAACAAAGGATAACTACCTTGGGAGAAGCATTGGAACAAGTTTTGAATATTGAGACTATGGTAGGCTATCTCAGAAGCTTGTGGGTGATGAGACCACCTGAAGATAGTAACATTGCACAACTGCAAGGCCAGATCTATGTGTTAATTGATAAAATTCAATATTTCTCTTCCTCGAGTAGGTTGATTGCAAGTATTGTGCACTGGATATTATATTGAAAGTCATACAACAACCAAATTCCCTATATTGAGGGGTTCAAGACCCTCCACTCACTGATGGCGCCTCCACTAGTAAGACCATTGGGAGGAGTTGCACAATTTGCCACTAAAACGCCATTTCATGGCCCTATTCAATACCATGCTTTCCCGAATCATTAAGGAGGCCAAAATAATGATATTGCAAGATATGTAGAAGTCATGGCCACTCCCCTAGGCACTTCCCTGTTGTACAAAAGTACACATCTATTCCTAATACAATATATTGTGAGTTATGTGGGTCCCCTACTCATTCTACTAACCAATGTAGAGCTCTGGATGCTCTCGGGGACATATTAGATTGCTCTACATTCAGGGTCAATGAAACTCCTCAAGGGTTCAAAGGAGACCGTCGAGGTGGAGGAAATTTCATAGGAGGACAAAATGGAAGAAGGGGACCAAGTCGTTGTTACAACTATGATGATAAAGGGAATCTTGCAATATATTGTTCACTTCCACAAAGACCATGGCATGCACATTGTAGAAATAATACCCACTCCACCAAATATTGTCCTAATATGATTTCCAAGTGGGAAGACCATGCACGACAAAGAGGGACCAATTTGATCAATTTTGAACCTAGATTTGTAGTTGAGGGAAAAGATTCAAATATTGACATTGTCACTAGAGGAGGAACTAAGAGCGGTTTCGATATTGAAAGTCCTCACCAGATCAAGATCCAAAAATCAGTACCTGATAATACCAAATATGACCCTATAAGACATAAGGGATTTTTCAAAGATGCAGTGAATATGTTTTGCTAACTATCTAGTTTTGAATTTCCTGAGATTGGAGAACCAAGTTCTAATCCACATCTTCACCAACAAAAAGTTGCGGGAAAACCATGTCCTTAGATAGATCCCATGGATAAGTCATAGAAAGTTTTTGATCTGTGGTTACATCTATTTTTCGACATTCTGGATGATGAACAACTTACTAGAAAGTTACAAAATACACTAAAAATGGCCTTGGGAATCGAAGGAAATTTCGAAGAGTCTATTGTTTTTAACATTCCAACACATAACACAAGTAGGATACAGATAAGGAAGTGGAGAACCGAAAGGGAATTTTGGCTGAATGCCCACATTAATGACTATGATACCAGGGATGTTAAGATGGACTTAGGTTTTGATGTCAATATTTTGCCCCGAAAAACTTGGGAAGTGATGGGTAAGCCTAAACTTGTATATTCCCTATTCGGTTGCAGATGGTGAATAAATATTGTATTTATCATTAGGTAGGCTACAAAACGTTGAAGTAGATTTGGATGGCGTCAAAATAGCGGTATACTTTGAAGTCATTGAAATAATGGTTGAAAATGATCCGTACCCAACTCTGTTAGGCATTGAATGGGCCTATGATAACTACACTATAATCTTTCTTAAGAAAGAAATCATGACCTTTGAATATAATGGAATGAAAGTAAATTAGCCTCTAGACCCTTATCAAGGTCCACAGTATACTGATCCAACAGATGAGAGTATGGAACACGACTCTCTAGATCAACTCTACACTATGACCACAATAAATCAAGCAAATTACATTAACCCGACTGTAGATGGATCCATAAGTTGGCGAATCATTCAGTCTTTGGATGAATACTTTGAAGTTACTTGGGACAATTGGAAACAAGGAAAGTATGAGAAATTTTCAAGATGTTGTGCAAATTTCTGAGCAATAAGGTGGATTGGAACAGAGACAAAGGAGTGTCCAACATATGGTGGTACCTCACACTTGCAAATATTTATCATTAATATGGAGGGTGGGGTTATGGAATAACACAGACTCTCATCACTTGAACTAGCCCTGAAATCTTCTCCAGCCAGAGGGTGGGCTACCCACAAGGATACTCTGTTCACTTGGAATGAAGTCAATATCGCTATGAACCATCGATTCCTTATGCCAACACATATACCTCAGCTGGGACAAGATCGGAAGCATGAGAGTTCACTATTATCCTTGGAGATATATGATGGTAAGTCTAACATAGTTACACATATTGAGAATTGTTTACAAGTATGCCCACAAGGAAACAAGAAGACAAACAATATGCTGGAAGACACTTCAAAATCAGTTCTTCCATGATTTCTCATTCTTTGGTAAGACTCCTGAAATTACAAATGTGTTGAAATTAATCAATCGATTGTTTAATACTGAATTTAACCCAAATAGCCACTGGTAGTATATCTTGAGCATGAACATTTTCTTGAGTATATCTTTTATCCATCCCCCGTAGGAATACCTTTGGCTTGTAGTAAAGTTGATAAGGACCCGTGAGACCCCGAGGAGATGGAAGAGATTAAAAATTTAACTTTTCAAGAATCCATAGGAACCAGAGAAGTCAAGGATACCATATTAGATGATATCATCGGCTCATACACCCAACATTTGAGGTTGTATAAAGTAAATAGGGAGTGAGGAATATCCTAAGATGGCATCCATAGGAGACTATTGCAATGAACAAACTATGACAAAGATACATGCTCTGTTGCGGGAGTATGAGGATCTCTTTCCTAAGAGTTTCTCAAAACTGAAGGGAATTAAGGGATGAAATGAAGATTGACCTAAAACTTGATGCTAAGTTGGTTAAAAACAGACCTTACCATCTCAATCCATGAGTAAAAGAGAAGGTTAAGAAGGAGATATATCAGATGTTAGTTGTTGGGTTGATTTTTCCCATGGATGAGGTTGAATGGATTGGTCTTATTGTGATACAGAGCAAGAAAGGTATCGATGATATTAGATTCCTTGTCGAATACAAAAAATTAAACTCATCCTGTGTACATGATCCTTTTTTGTCTCCCTTCAGTGATGAAGTACTAGATCAGGTGGCTAGAAAGGAAGCATACTCATTCATAGATGGGGTTTCTAGGTATCACTAGGTTATAATTGTGGAAGAAGATAAAATAAAGACTACCTTCACAACAAAATGGGGTTATTTTTCTTATTATGGTATGCCTCTTGGGATGAAGAATTCCCCAATTGTTTTCTCTCGAATAGTCTTTGCTGCATTCCATGACTTCATTCATAAATTTCTTGAAGTGTATATGGATTATTGAATTATGTACAGCCTATTAAAGGAGCACATGTGTTTACTTCAGTTGATGTTTGATCATTGCAAACAACTACATATTTTGTTAAACTTGAAGAAGTGTATTTTTTGTGTACCATTTAGAAATCTAATAGGGCATATAGTATGTAGGGAAGGAGTGTTGGTGGATCTTGCAAAGGTCGTTGTGATATTGAATATGCCTCCTCCTACAACTACCAAACAATTGCGGTCAATGTTGGGACATATGAGATATTATCGTCGATTTATCAGGAATTATGCAAGCATAATTGCTCCATTGGAGAAATTTCTGAAGAAATCTAAAGCTTTCAAGAGGAAACCATAGTGTGATCAAGATTTTGACACCCTTAAATAAAAATTGAGCACCGCCCCTATTCGGGTATACCCAAACTGGAAAGTGGAATTCCATGTACATATTGATGCCTCTGGAATTGCTTTGGGTGCAATCCTTGTTCAACTTGGTCAAGGAAACCTAGATCAACCCATCTACTTTGCTAGAATGAATCTTTCTTAGGCTAAGCTCAACTACACTATCACTGAAAGAGAAGGTTTGGATATGGTTTATTCTTTACAAAAGTTTAGACATTATCTATTGGGTGGTCATTTTAAAATTTTCACTGATCATTCTGCTTTAAAATATTTGGTTAACAATCCTGTGATGGAAGGAAGGATTTTTCGATGGTTTTTGTTGTTTCGGGAGTTTTCTTTTGAGGTCATTGTTAAGCCAGGTAAATTAAATATGGGTCCCCACCATTTTTCTAGACTAGAGTCAGGAGAAAGTGACAGAGTTGTAGATGACCATATCCTAGATGCATATCTTTTGAAAGTTCAAGTTATTCTTGATTACTTGTCTAACATTTCCTTATTTCTGAGGACAAGTGTCTGCCCTGAAGGTTACTCTGCAAATCAAAAGATACACCTAGTGGTTTTTGTCATAAACTATGAAACGATTGCAGTTCAGTTGTAAAAATTAGGACTAGACAATATCCTTAGAAATGTGTACTTGACCATGAAAGGTTGGATATATTGTAGGAGTGTCATAGTGGAGTTGCGGGAGGCCACGTAAAAGTTAAGGCAACAAAACAAAAATTATTGCATGCAGGATTGTGGTGGCTGATTGTATTCAAGGATTCCAAACATTATGCCAGAATGTATAATTTTTGTCAGCGGGTTGGTAAGTCATCACGCAGAGATGAGTTCCAATTACGCCTGGTTCATTCCTTGCAGGCCTTGGAGAAATGGGATGTGGAATTCATTTTTCCCATTAACCCACTAGCTAAGCACTCAAAGGAAATATACATTATTACCACAACAGATTACTTGACTCGTTGGGATGAAGCTGTATTTGTTCGGGATTTCTCTAAAGACACAACAATATTGTTTATTTTTTAGAACATCATTACCCAGTTTGGTTATCCTCAGAGTTTGACCAATGATTAAGGAGATCACTTTATCAGTGAGACTATCACGACCCTCACAAGAGAGTTTTTGATTAAGAACCATAAGAGAAATATATACCATTCGCAAGCTAATGGAACATTGGAAGCATTCAACAAGATCTCGGAGAGGGCCTTGACTAAAGTATGTTGCTCAAGTCGAGATGATTGGGATGAGCGATTTCCAGCTATATTATGGGCTTATAGAACTACTGCAAAGAAACTGTGTAAGTATACTCCATTCCAATTGGTTTATGGTAGAGACACAATTTTTCCCGCTAAGTTAATCACTCCAAGTTTGTACATTGCACAAGTGACACAGATGACAAATGATTAATTAGTTAAAGAAAGGGTTGCAAAATTAATGGAGCTCAAGGAAGCCCGATTCTTAGCATATTTTCATCAAACTATGGAAAAGGATAGACATAAGGCTTGGTATAACAAGAACGTTAAGACCAATAAGTTTGTGCAAGGCGATCAAGTCTTGTTATATGACAGTAAGTACCAAAACTATCCCGAAAAACTACATATGCATTAGCTCGGACCCTTTATAGTTGTGGAAATTCGTGACTTTGGAGCTATCAGGATCGCACAACTTGATGACATTATTTGTCCAAGATAGGTGAATGGTGCATGCCTAAATCCATACTATTCTTATTAATAAGTGAAGTTTTGCCATACTCCTGTCACAGGGAGTGAGTCTAGTAGGTAGGATTTCCAGTTTTTTTGTTATTTTCCTTTTCTATTAATAAACGGGTGATGTGTCTCATTGTCACTCGGTCTAGAGTTTAGTTGTTATTTTCACCTAGTAATGGCTCTTAGTTACATGGATGAGAGAAAGGGGGTCTCATCACAAGCCAACCTTCTCATTTCCACTAGGTATTTGTGGGTAACATTGCCATTATCTAGAAACCACACCAAGGCAATGGCCTTCAACCTTTCCTTAAAATTATGAAAGAATGGAAGAATGGAAAATAATGGGCTTGGAAAAAGTGCATTGTGGACGAAGGTAATACACACCCTCTACAAAGGCACCCATGAATGAGACACTACGACCTCTTCTATGTCATGATCCATATGCCCATTAAGTCTTGACCCCAACCACCTCACCCACTTTACATGGTTTAGAGAGGGATATCTTGGAAACTCTCCTTTACCTAGGGAAAGATCTACCCAATATGACACCTCATCAACCCTCCCATAATCAATCTTGACAAGTTGCATAATGTCTTTGAGAATTTAACTACTTGATATATTGATCTTTGATGCACATGATTAGGTGGCTTATTTATTGATTGGATTCACTTATCATGATGTTATGACTTGATATCCTTGGAGGGTGTGCTTATTTGTATTTGCGGGACCTATTTGGTGGACAATTTTGGAAGAACAAGCCTAGCTTGGGATTCCATGGGGCTTGAAGCCCACAGGTGGATGCCAAGGACCCGCATGCCAAATGAGAAAGATCAAACTTAGAAGGGATTGAAGATGACTTGGATGACATATCCTAGCCCCCACATGTCAAACATTTTTCCTAGGAGAGGAAAAGTGCCACTCATAGAGGCATGACATCATCTAAGGGGGTTAGGGCTTGGTGGTGAGGTGACATACATTGGGACTTGGACGTTTTGAAGGGGCTTGAGCCTTCATCATGAAGGAAGTTGTTGGATGCTTGACATGTGGCTTTTGGAAGCCTATCTACTCTTCTCCATCACCAACGACCTCCTCCAAATGCCAAAATGTCCCCTAAAGGGGTGACATCCTACTAAAATTAGGGTTTTCTTATGTGCAAAAGCGAATTTTAGATGAATTGTTTAATATTGTTTTTTTAAGGGGGAAATGTTAAGGTTGTTGACCCATAGTCTTGTGGTTTACCCCTAATTATGTGGACAAGTCACCTTAGTGACATTTTTATATAAATAAGAGATCATAAGATCTCATTTGAACGTAACTCTCCCTCTTGTGAGAGGCTCTTAGTCTGAAATTTTCACTACCTTTGGAAAATTATGTCTTTCATGCTCTTGTTTATGGCTATCTTTTGGTGAATGGTTGATGGAAGTGTAGCGCTAGCCTTGGAAGGCTTATCTTTTTCTCTTATGGTGGATTGTCTTAGCATTTTCCTTGAAATTGGTATGGTCTTTCACTTTCATGCTATCATTTGTTTCAAGTCAAGGTTATTGTGCTAGGAGCTAGGTGGGAAGTATAAGGGCATACACCACCACCATAGTATTCATCATTTTATGCTTCATATTATTGGTTAAACAAGGGTTTGCTAAGAGAAGTATAAGGGAATACAATCTCTTAGCTTAAACCCTAGCTATAGAAACTTGCCTTGGGGAGTAAGAGGGTTTACACCCCCAAGGAGGTAGATTCTCTAGCTCTTTCTTTGCATGACCCAATTAACCCAATTATTAAAGAGCACTAGTCATTTATTATTGCATTGTAGAAACAAAATTGTTTCCTTGGTAAACATGATTTCTTCAAGTTTTAAATATTTTTCTTTTGGATAGTGATCTTTATGCCTTGGGGATTCTTCGTCCCTTAGGGCATCCCCTTTCTCCCACAAATTCTCATTTTTTTACTAATTTGTTTCCTACAACCATTAGGCTACAAAAAACCCTAACCCTAAACACTAATAACTCACAAACTAACCCTAGACTTAGGATAAAACTTTGCCCTCATAATCTACTTGCTATAGAACACTTTTTGGGAAACTTTGGGGAAAGTTTCATTGGATAATTTTTCTGCTGTAATACATTGTATTCTACAGCCATAAGGCTAATAATTTTTACTGCAGAAATTGTTTATAACAATCTTCTTTGTCTGCTCAACTTTCATGCTATTCGGTGCAAGCTAGACTTGTCATTGTTGTTTCAAATATTGCATGTTTAATTGAACTGTAGAACTTTTAAGTTGCATCCTATGATATAATTTTATTGCTGATGTTTAATGTTGTTTGATTTCTGCAAATTAGGGACAACACGATTAATTTGCTGGTCCACCTAACATACTATATGCAAGTGTGGCTTTTCTTGTGTCTCGGGTAGGTACAAAACACTTTTGCAGGTACCCAAAGACTTGGAAACTTTTAAACCACCTGGAGATGAGTCATAAAATCCTCCTTTCTATTTCCATCACTGACCTTTAGTGGGATACCTCTTTTCCTTCCTTTCCATCTGTCTCAATCCCCCCAAGGTCACCATGATCGCCTCCCTAGAGTGACCTAGTCACCCTTGAAGCACGAGACCTACATGGAGGTGACATTGGGTGTAGTGTCCCATAGTTATAGCACTTGATTTTTTGGTTGGGTCGGTATTTTCCCAACCTACAACTTGTGTGATAACATCTTGGCATTATTGTTGGGGAGGATTTTGAATCCTCTTCCGAACCCTAACAACACTTTGGCAAGCTATGCCAAAGCCTTTATCCCCTAACTTGCCTGGAAACTCCACCCAAGTAACGTTCCCTATCCAAATTCTTGATGAGATATTCTTGAAGCTCATCTAGCGAATCCACCTTCCTCAAACCCACCTTTCCTTTCCCCCCTTTTCCATCCTTTGATGAGAAATAGTCTCATTTGGAGACTCCATTGAGGATTTACCCTAAATGATGGAACCATGGCCTCACGAGACTTACCATGGGTGTTCCATAATGTGTATCATTCTCTTGATGTTTAGAATGTCCTTGGATATCCAAATCATTTCTCTATAGAATGGAGGGAAAATTTCCCTAAATTTGATGGTGATCCAGCTCTAGTAGTCACCCATGTTGTGAATTATATGAAGTATGCTTCGAGATTAAATATGCTACATGAAGATGTGTTGATGAAATATTTTGTGTCTTCACTAGAATCAAGTCAAAAATGTTGGCTTGCACATGTTGTCCCTTGGTTATGGAAGGTTACGAAGATTAAGGAAAGAAGCATGAAGTGTGAAATGCACGGAAGACAAGTTGACTGAGATTGGGTCAAAGTGGCCAAAAGGAGCAAAAAATACGAAGAGAAGTAAGAGAAAGCAAGCCGTTGGATGAGGAGATCGAGGATGACAGATAAACAAGGAATATGGATTGTGGACAACTCAACAAGAGGAAAAATCCACCAATGGATGCTTTGGAGCTCCTCGTGAGAAAGAAGAAAAGACAGGTTGGCAAAGCCCTGAAAATGAGGGTCAAGTTGACCTAGGGTTTTGGTATTTAGGGTTTCGACACCTAGGTTCTAGCCTAAGGATGTCTGAGAGTCATTGTAATGTATAAATAATGGTCAAGAGGACCTAGGATGGGTTTGATGATGTTATGATGAGTGATTGTTGTTATTGTGTAGAGAGAAGTATTGTGTTGTGAGAGTAGTCTATGTTGTAAGATCTTCATCTAGGTGTAAAGATCAATGCTGCAGCTGGGTGCACAGGGAGGGAAGAGAAGAAGAGAAAGAAAGAGAGATCTGCAAGCTAAGAGTCCAGATAGAACTGTATGCTTTCATCTAATATATTATAAAGCACAGTTCTATGGATGTAGCCCTAGGGAGAGGGTGAACCACATATATCTTGTTGTTTTGTGTGATTGATGTTGTGTTCTTCTACTGTCTGATATACTGTTAATACAATATTGTGTTAGATATGAGATATAGTTCGTGCAGTAGGCTTAAGGAAGATAAATAATAACTAGGTTGTTGTGTGTTGTTGCCTTGAACCCACTTTTCATTTCCTCTGGCTGTAGACACTTGTGTCCTGCAACCCCCTATTTCTATTTCGGGTGAGATTGCATCTTCTTTGTAGGTGTTGCCGAAAGGGCCAGTAGTTAGGGATTGCTGGTGCACTGTTAGAGTTGAACCCTGGGTCTACCCCTATGCCAACAAATGGTTTCATTTCCGGGACCGAGATCTTCTTGAGGGAATTTCAAGGTGGTTTACATCGAAGACAAAGATTCAAAAGTGTATGGAAGAACAAGAAAAGGACTTCGCAGAAGCCTAGAACAAGAACCCTAATCTCAGTACTGGAGACTGGTTGGGGAAATATATCTTTACTGATATACACCAAATTTTATTTGGAGGACTTCATCATGAGCTATACGAGTGGCTAGCCATATTAGAAGATACCCAATTCGAAATCAGACTCAGACCACATGTGGTTTGGACGTCAACGCTTATCAAGAAGGTCAAGAGAGTTGATAACGCCATGTCAAGAGAAATAGATCATCAGTTTGATAGTACCATTGGAGGGTACATTACTAAGTTTTTTGTTGACAGAGTAGAGTCATATAGACAACATGAAAGATATTTCTTTAAGGGACATAGAGGAAAATGTTTACACTTTTTGAAGTTGAATATCAAGATGCTATTGCATGACAAGAACATATTGAAGATACAATAATCGGGCAGATAAAAAAATCTAATGTTCAAAAACTCAGACAACGACAACGACACAAAGGATGGACACACGCACAGTGTTTGCATAGGGGCAGACCTAGGGTTCAACATTTCAACAACGCACCAACAAAACCCTAACTACCGGCCCTTTTGGCAACACCTGCGAAGAAGATGAAGTCTCACCCGAGGTAGAGGCAAGGGTGGTTGCAGGACTCAAATGTCTGCAACCTAGCTGGGACACAGATCTGTGATTACACCACTCTAACAAGCACTTAGCAGTTAACATTCATCACAATTTAACCCTTATTCACATCACAGATCCAAACCCCAGTTATAGTACAATGCAATATTCAACCAGATATAACACATCTAAGCACTTAGCACATGGAAAGAGATCAGATCTAGCATTCATTCACATTACTAAGCACTAAGATATCATACCAGATTCATCTAAACATTCATTACTTAAATCATATGAACAATACAACAACCATAATGCACAAAGAAACCATACCACATGATATACGTGGTTAACCCAATGTGGGGATACATTCACCAAATCTTCGTCTTCTTTATTATATTCTGTCAATATCCTTACATGCACAAAGCCTTAGAACCCACTCCACATAGGATAGGAGATCTACGCACACGTCACTGGATCCTCCTTCCCTGAGCTAGGTTTAAGTACAAAGCCTTCTTACAATCACTTGCACTTAGCTCTGCAAGTCTCAACATACACTATGCACAAAGCCTTTGTAATCACATAGATAAAACTCTAGCACTTAGCATCTTCACCTTTCTTACATCACATAGCTATCTATTTATACATTAAAAAATGGGCCTAAACATGGGTAAACCCATGGGACGACATCCTGTACCCGTTACATAAACCCTAATCCCAAAAACTACCCTAAAAAGGGGACGAGATCCCACGATCTCTGCTTCGACTTGTGCTCCACCTTAGACCAGCCTGTCAAAGTCCCAAAAGAGGTCAAACATGACCAAGGATCTCCAAAACTTGGTCAAGGGCCAACAAGCTCCCAACACTCACATGTGACTCGTATCGAGTCACTCTGATATGGGTAAATCTACCTCAAAAGCCTCGATCTTGGCTCGAGCTGCTTCAATCTGTTATTGCGACAAGGCCTCCTACTTGGTGAACTCTTGAATAACTGCCTCGTTCACAGGTCCCTCTAAGCGTTGTTCTACCGAAGTGACTACTTGTTCTAGCTCTGTTCCTCGGCCTTCAATCTCCTCAAAAAGTAGGCAAGTTGCATCCTGGACTAGCTGGAGCTTATGAGTCACTTCCATGAATTTTCTTTGTATGGCATGGACCTGTTGCTGAGCCATGCATTGTTATTGGGATCTTTTCATCTTCTCAACTCCTGACAGGATTTTCAACTACGCTTGTACTGCTGCTGCTTGCTGCTTTTCTTCCTGGAGCCGCGACTCCAGTGTCTTTAGTTCAAGGTCCTCGATAAGGCGCTCATAAGTCTGTGCACTGTGACTTCTTAACTATTTACATTCCATGGCTAATGATTTTATCCTTTTAACTATGCTCTGGGTAGTTGCTTCTCTCTGGTATCACACTTCTTGTGGAGTGCTTGGCACTGTTTGTAGCTCTAGTTCTGCGACCCTCTATTGAAGTTGTTGAATGGCTTCATTAGCTTTATGACTTGATTTACTACCAAGTATTCTTCCATCTGCTCCAAGCCTGTCATAGAGTGAAGTGCTCTGTTGACTTCTTCTTTAAATTTGACCTACTCTGCAAGCAACTGTTCATTCTCCAGCAGGATTTGTGCTTTATTTTCTTCGAACTTGGTTTGGAGGTCATCCTTCTCCTGTTGCGTATCTCAGCATTTCTCTATGATTTACTCTTGTGCTTGCCTCAGGGCCACTATGGCCTATTCTTTTTCTTCCTGTACGCGATGAAGGAGAGCTTTAGTCGCATCAACTATTCTGTGGAGTTGGGCAGGCTCATCTCCCAACTCTGGTTCTTCTGGTGGCAGGGGCATAGTGGAAACTGTGCAGATGGAGTGAAGGGCTTGTTGTACACCTCTTAGATCTGTCTCAATTCTATCATGCATGGCTTCTTGTTTGGCTTCAGTTCTCTGCAAAATATCTTTCGAGGCATCTGATATAGCTACAATAATGAAGTCAAAGTCATCAACAGTGAGCACAGTCTACAACTTCGGCTTACTTGCTTTGGAATTATTTTGAGATGTAGGTTTCATGGGGGAAGCCTTTCTTTTCTTGAATGTCTCTGTCTCTTCAAGGGGGTTCCTAGGTGGTGTTACTTCTCCCTGATTCTGCTTGTCTTCTTCCCCTTCTTTCTCTTCTTTGTCCACTTCATCGTCTCCTCCTCCACTAGGTGAATATGATGTAGTCTCTTCTGATGTGTTGTGTATTTCCTGTACATCTTCCTTCTTTTTCTTCCTTTTGTTGCTGGGTGCATCATACTCTTCGCGAGTAACCACCAGAATTCCAATGAGGTTGGGGTTGGATAGTTCTACCTGGTCGACTGGTATAAGGAACTCTGCGGGATATTCCTTAGTGATTTCTTCGATATCCTCCTCTTTGAGCTTGTAGTAGGACTGAAGCTCTTCTTTACTTTCATATGCATGCACAGTAATATAAATAAAATGCCTATCTACATGGAACTTTATAAGGGGCCTGAACCTTTCCAGAGTGTTTGGTGTCATACGAGGGAAAGACTCAATAGCCCTCTTCAGCTGTAGGTAGTAGGTATGGAATATTGCATTCGACTGCCATTGTTTCCCCATATCACTCGAATACCATAACTTGGTGAACTTCGTAGCTAATGGATCGAACGATTCAATGTCAGGGAAGGTCACACCTTCCGACATCTCCCAAGTAGTGAATGCGACGAGGATCAACAACGAACTAAAATGGGACTCATGGCCCTGATCCCAAGATTTGTGACAATATAGTTCTAACTGATCAACTAGGTAACTGGCCCAGTTCATCTGTAGTCCTTCCATGCATTTTCCTGTGAGGTCAACGACAAACCCTATGACCTGCGTGGGTCTGTTCTTTCTTACTAGATTACTAGCAATCAACTAGTAAGAAAGCTTCACTGCACCATTCTGAATGGAGGCTACCTTGTAGCCTTGCATCCCTTTCTCTACATCACCATAGGTATCTTTGATCTTCTATGCTAGGGCGCGGTCTGCAACCTTCCCTGGATAAAATTCTTGCAGGTCTGGTCCCTGCATGCTCAATTCGATGATCCTATGGATCAACACCGAATCGACTGTGATGCATCTGTCTAACCATAGATACCCTCCATGGGAGCACAACAAAAGGATCTTAACGCACACATTAACCTCCTGGTGCCTTCCAAAATGTGGTATCTTCATCATGTTCAAGAGAATGGACCTCACGATGTCCATAGTCCATGGCTGGTGGATGATCTTCGATTTCTTCCCCTTGGTCTTGGTCAAATATTTGTGAGGTGCAAGCATGCCATAGTTCTTGCGGTCTCCTAGGTTATAGTCACTGATCTTCAAGGTTGGAATCCTCTCCAACTATGGTATGAATGCTTGTATTCCCTTTGAAAGGTACACAGTGATGACTGTGTAGTTGAAGTCCCTCAGGACATTGCCATGACTCACCACACTGGCCAGGGGTGGGATGTAGTCAGGTAGGATGGATGGAATTAGATTCACATTCCCCAAGTCATCACGATGCTTGGTTCTTTTCTCAATCGCAACTCGAGATAGTCCAGATCCATGAGAAGTTGACGGGGAGGCTTGCACTCCTCATGTCGATGAGGCTTGGATTCCTGTGGACAACACCTTCTTGGCCATGAGGTCTATTAGAATCTCTTCGATAGCTTTTTTTTCTGTGCTAATTTCGACCGACATGCACACTTGAGATCTGACATCTCAGGTTGGTGAACAATACTCACTTTAATAGAATGGATGGCGAGGTCTCAATGATCACTGCACGAAATCAACTAGTTCTCTATGGACTCGGATAGTCACAATTTGAAAAAGTATTTTTGGTGCAATGATCAACGGGATAAATAGATAACACCATAATGGTTTATTTCAACGGGTCACAAATCATTATTCAATGCAATTCCATCCGTTATGGTGCGGTCCCAACAGTCCAATGGAAATTTTTTTGGCCATAACTTATTTCCTAACCGTTCGAGAGCATTGATCGAATGGTCATAATGCCTCCAACATTCATATTGCTCTGCCATGACGAAGTGCCATTCTGTGTTGTACTGATATTCCGACGAAGTTCAAATTCTGGAAATCTTCCTTCTGCGAAGTTCTTTCTGGAGCTTCTTGTAATTTTTCTAACTTTGCTTTCTTCTTGCTGAGCTTTCTAGCGTTTTTTCCTGTATTCTGAGTTACTGGGTTCCTATTCCCATTTTGATTCTTATCTTCTCTTGGCATAGTAACTTCGTGTTGTTGACAGTCTTTCATAGGGTTCGAGTGTAATACTTATTTTCTGTCTTGGGTAGGTGCTTTGCTTTCCTGTGTGGATGGGTTCTTCAAGTCTGTCTGTGTTCTTTTAGCTTCTTCATCCATATATCTGGTCCTTAGAAGCTTCGACTTTTTCTCTTGTTCTACTATCAAGTGTGCTATTCTCCTAGTCATGAAATCTGTTAACTCTTGTTTTTTCTATTCTAGGGATTCCTCTTCTTGTTTCCTTCGCATCTGATCTTTCTCAATCCATGTTTTTCCTAGTAAAATAGCAAATGGGGCACTGCTCTCAACAAACTTCATGATCTCAAATTCTTATTTTGTCGAAGTGCCATGAGCACTCATAGATGTCTAGGTAAGTCTTCCACATAGGGTTATCAACTTTCCTATAAATAATCATATTCCTCCTAATGAAGGAACCATAGCAGGCTTTCCCAAAATTTCCTAAGTTCTTTCTGTCATGATATTCACCCGTGTTTCCTCATCTAGGACACAGTCTATGTTGAAGTCTCCTATTCTTGTTTCTATGTACTCTTTCTCTTTTAAGACCTCTGATAATTTGATATCTTTGTGATCATTCAGGGTTTCTTTCATCTGTAGTAATACATTCTTTGATTCTTTCCGGGGTTCTATCATATCCTTAGTTTTTTGGCTTGTCTCATCATTTTCTTGTTTCATATTCATCTTTTCAACTTTAGAAATCATTCTAGGACAATCCAAAACTTCATGGTCCATAGCTTTACAACAAAGAAAACTAGGTCTTCTACCAGGGCATTCCTTAGCAAGATGTCCCGGTCTTCTGCAACTGTAACAAAGGGTTAATCCTCTCTTTCTCTTAAATGATCCCCAACCCTTCCTGTACTACGTACTGGGATCATAGTAACTAACTTGCAAAAAATTCTTTCTAGGATCCTGCATCCATTTGTTAGTCCAAACATTCATTCTATGCATAGGGATAACATACCTTTCATTATTTCTACCAGATCTATTCATATCAAATCTTCTTTCTTCTAACTGTGCCCTAGTTTTCAGATTAGGACAAAATTTATCAAACATATCTCGATCCATTCTTTTGAAACAAAAATTTTCACTTATCTTACCTTTCTCAGAGAACAAAGCTTCAAGGTCTCATTTCTTTTCTTCAGATCAGACTTCTCTTCTTAGCACAGAGCTTCACAAGTCAAGTAGAATGATGCACACTAAAGCAACAGAGCTATGCATAAATCTTTATTTTCTTCAGTTCCCAACAATCAAAGTTTCAGGTCCCGACAACGGAACCATTTTTTGGCACAGGGGCAAACCTAGGGTTCAAAGTTTAAACAACACACCAACAAAACCCTAACTACCGGCCCTTTTGACAACACCTGCGAAGCAGATGAAGTCTCACCCGAGGTAGAGGTAGGGGTGGTTGCAGGACTCAAATGTATGCAACCTAGCTGGGACACAGATATGTGATTACACCACTCTAACAAGCACTTAGTAGTTAACATTCATCAGTATTTAACCCTTATTCACATCGCATATCCAAACCCTAGTTACATAACAACGCAGTATTCAACCATATCTAACACATCTAAGCACTTAGCACATGGAAAAAGATCATATCTAACATTCATTCACATTACTAAGCACTAAGCTATCATACCAGATTCATCTAAACATTCATTTTTTAAATCATATGAATAATTCAACAACCATAATGCACAAAGCAACCATAACATAGGATACACATGGTTCACCACAGTGTGGGGCTACGTCCACCAACTCTTCGTCTTCTTTATTATATTTTGTCAATATCCTTACATGCACAAATCCTCATAACCCACTCCACATAGGACAGGAGATTTGCACGCACCTCACCAGATCCTCCTTCCCTGAGCTAGGTTTAAGTACAAATCCTTCTTATAATCACTTGCACTTAGCTCTGCAAGTCTCAACATACAGTATGCACAATGCCTTTGCAATCACATAGATAAAACTCTAGCACTTAGAATCTTTGCCTTTCTTACATCGCCTAGCTGTCTATTTATACATTACAAAATGGGCCTAAACATGGGTAAACCCATGGGCCGACATCCCATACCCATTACATAAACCCTAATCCAAAAAACTTCCCTAAAAAGGGGCTGAGATCCCGCGATCTCTGCTTCGACTTGTGCTCTGCCTTCGACCAGCCTGTTGAAGTCCCAAAAGAGGTCAAACATGACCAAGGATCTCCAAAACTTGGTCAAGGGCCAACATGCAGTGGGAGAGAATTCAAAGAAGTTCCTCTTGCAAAACTGTTTAAGAAGAGTTACAGAGATGAAGGATTCTACAGTGGAGAATATGAAAATTTGACAAATGTAGAGCACTCAGAGTCCGCTAGGGCAGAGGAAGGGAAGACTGAAGAACCTCACTGAGAAGAACCAGAAGCGTCAGGAACTACATCGACTATTTAAGTAAGTACTATTACTCCTCATATTGTTTTAGCAGTGTTAAGTAACCAGAGTAGTTAGAGTTATTAGAGCACTCAGAGCACTGTTACCAGTAGTTCAATACATACTCAGTCAAGAAACCTAGGAAGATCTATGGCAAATGAAATGAGGCTACCTATCTTTAGAGGAGATATATCTGAAGATCCTGATCAACATTGGTTTTTATGCGAATTTGTATGGAGTATTAAGAATGTTACTGATGAAGCAGTTAAGAGAACTTAGTTTAGTACTACCTTGAGAGACCACGCACTGAGATGGTACATAAATTTTGTTAAAGGAATTGCACAGCCTAAACCACTAAACGAGATCAAGAACGCATTGAGTGTAGGAATCAAGAAACCCAAGTCAAAGTCACAATGCATTACAGAATTGAAAGAAATCAAACCGAGAGTAGCTGAACCTATTTGGGAGTTTGATCAGAGGTTTAAGACCTTGACAGGTTGTTTGAGTTTTCAGATCCAAAACGAGAAGAACAAGGAATGGTTCATTGTCTCCCTCCTACTGCACATCAGAGTTCCTTTGATGCAACAGAAGATTGCTTCACAGGATGAGGCACTGGAGATCACCATGAAACTATAATCAGCCCCTATGTTAGAATCCAGCTCAGGTATGAGTCAAATTTTGAGTTAGCTAACTAGCTTAACTCTGCAGGTCAAAGATATGAAGAAAGTCAAGGGAAAAGATAAAAGAGAAGACATTTGGTGTATCAGATGAAAATCAGAAGCTCATGACAAGGATTATTGTCCTCTATTTCATGAGTACTTGTCTTCTGGAGCCTCGAGCCCTTTGAACCAAGTTCCCCTACTTTGGTGCGAGGTATGTAGAAATAGACATCGCCCTAGAGAATACTATTACATGCAAAAATATGTCCAGGCACCTACAAACCTTTATTGCACATTCTGTAAATATGTTGGGAATGATGAGAAAGAATGTAGGGCTTATGACCTCTTGCATGAAAGATCAAGAGACACATATAGAATTCAAGGTGAAGTACAACAAGAAGGAAATACTACACAGTTTAACTCCCCAGGAAGAGGAAACTTCAACCCTCGTGGTGGATTCAGAGGAAGAGGATGAGGAGGAGGTATGGGTCGAGGTTGAGGTCAGATCATTTGTTATAACTGTGCACAACCAGGACACTTGGCAAGGGAATTTCAGAACCCATGTACCACTTGTAGCTACTGCAACTCATTTGAACATGTTATTGAATATTGTCCCGTGCTGTTAGCCAAACTTCATGAGAGATGAGGAGGAAGCCCGTAAGTACAATTGATCTCAGCAGAACCTCATGGAGAGGATCCCATAGTCATTTTTATCACTAGAGGAGGCGTTGTTACCGGAGAAGATAGAGTGACCCTGAGGAAGACTGCAGAAGAATTAGGAGTTAGAAGTGTTGCAAAGAAGAGACAAGAGTTTGATCCGAGGAAAGAAAAGTAGAAATTTGAAGAGGCAAGAAAATATTTTGGAAGAGATCATGCTTCTTTATCAAAGGCACAACCATAATTGAGAGAATGTGGAATGCCCCTAGCCTTTGATCACCTTGCTTCACCCAAAGAAGGAAAAGAGGTAAGCAGGCTTATGGAATTCTTATGTACTTGGATTAATTTGATTAAGGATGAAAAACTTGTACAAGAACTACAAAATATTATCAGACAGTATGATATAGGAAGGGTATATACTCTACTGAATAAAGAAGTACATCAACTATCCAGGAAGAGAACGATAAATAAGGAACTACACCCTAATTCTCAGATTGGATATTATGATATAGATTATGTGGTCCTCGACTTAGGGTTAGAGGTCAATGTTATGACAAAGTAGACCTCGACACTGATGGGAAAACTGAAATTTACTTCCCTATCAGGATTAAGATGGCTAATCAATAGGAAGTAAGCCCCTTTGGAAGACTTGATCATGTCCCAGAGGACATCGACGGGGTAAAGACATTTGTGGATTTCAAGGTGATTGAGATAGTTGATGATAGCTGTCTTTATCCTGCGTTGTTAGGGATTGATTGGGCTTTCAATAATTCTACTGTGGTTAATTTAAAGAAAAGGAGAATGAAATTAGAAGGTGATGGCCTTAGGGTCATTGCACCTCTTGATCCTGATGAAGGCCGAAGATACACATAACCCATCAGAGAAGAAGATCATGCTTATGAGCTAGAGAATATATATAAATTGATAGCGAGACAACAATATTACATTAACCCTATAACAGATGGGAATTTAAGCTGGCAAAGTGACAATGCATGCTCATCGAAAACAGAAGAAGCACTGGAGAATTGGCAGAACAAAATGTATGAAGTATTTTCGCAGAGGTGTGCTATATTGACCAGAGAAGTTCGTTGGATTGTCACAGAAGTAAGCAATCTTGTAAGGACCCCAATACGTTATGACTATGTTAAGAACCAAATATCAATATAGCATAGAAAAATCTCAGAATAAGTACTCAACGCCTTGAAAAAGAGAGAAATTAAGATAATAAGTCTCTTCGAGGGGGAAACCTCCTTATGCCCACATAAATGTACAATTACAAGATGATTCCAAATGAAAATGTCTCCTTGGTATATATAGGAGACTAAGAGGTATAATTACAACTAATGGACTAAAGCCGACATAAACAAAGTAACATTACTAATGTAATATGCCCAAATTAAGGGGTAATGAGCCATTATTTAGGGCTTAACATGCCCCTCCCCTTGAGACAAGTGTTGTCTACAATGCTTGAGTAACTCTGGATGCTTCTATATAAAAGACTCATCTTCCCAAGTAGAATCTTTAGCCAATAGTTTCCTCCATTTAATGAGATACTTTGAAATGGATCTATTCCTTAGCTGGAGAATTCTTATGTCAATGATGGCTTCAGGCTCCAATATGTTTTTTCCTTCCTCGTCAAGTTCTGGCAATATAGTTTGAACTGGGATCTTATCACCTATAACCTTCTTTAAGCATGAAACATGGAAAACTGGGTGTACTCATGAAGATGCAGGCAAATCCAATTTGTATGCCATAGTACCAATATTTTGCAACACCTTATAAGGGCCATTTATATGCCATAGTACCAATATTTTGCAACACCTTATAAGGGCCATACCATTCTCTTCGATAATTTCTATTATCCTTCCTATTTGCTTGAGGGACATCCGCTTTGTATGGTTGTAGTTCTAAAAACACCCAATCCCCTAATTTGAAAGTTTTCACTACTTACTGATCTTGTTGTTTCATGCATTTTGTGCCATGGTTAGGTTGTCCTTTAATATTTGGAGAACTTGTTGTTGATGCTCGATGTGATATTCCACTGCTTGAACCTTAGATTTTTCTTTTAGAAAATAAGTGATGGAAGGAGGGTGGTATCCATAGAGTTCCATAAATGGTGTCATTTTTGTTGTAGTATGAAAGGAAGTGTTATACCACCATTTTGCCAAGGGTAACCATTTGACCCATTGTGTTTGTTTATCATAGACAAAGCAACGAAGGTAGCCTTCCAGAAAGTTTTTCACTATCTCGGTTTGTCCATCAGATTGAGGATGATAGGATGAGCTATGAGCAAATTGAGTACCCAAACAAGAGAATAAATCTGTCCAAAAATGTCTAGCAAAGATGGGATCTCTGTCACTTACAATAATCTTTGGGCTACCATGTAGCTTTTGAACTGTCTCCATGAATGCGATGGCAACTGTATTGGATTTGAAGGGATGAGAGAGTGCACAAAAGTGTTCATACTTGGTCAGTCTATCAACAGTCACCATGTTGACACTCTTTCCTTCAGACTTCAGTAACCCTGTGATGAAATCCATGGAAACCTCCTCCTAACACTGACTTGGGATGAATAATGGTTGTAAAAGACCTAGGGTCTTAATTGTTTCCACCTTATTTTGTTCGAAACCCAAACATTCTGCCACAAACCTTTGAACATCAGTTTTAAGGCCATCCCAAGAAAATTCCTTCTTGAACCTATGGTAGGTTTTCAAAAATCTTGAGTGCCCTCCTACTGGAGAGGTGTGCAATTCCAATAGTACCTTTTGTTTGAGTTGGGAGTTATTACATAAATATAAGCGATATTTGTACCATAGTGAATCATTTTTCCATGTAAATGTATCTGATGCATTGGAATCTTGTTGCAACCTTTGAATGGGAGTCCACACTTTTTCGTCATTCTTCCATTCATCCCTTGCTTCTATTATCCAATTAGGTTGGACGATCGA
>SNQJ01S0100203.1:21088-31899 GCA_010110895.2 Picea sitchensis | reverse complement strand
CTTCAAGCACATCTATTTCTTTCTTATGTTGAACAAGGAGGCTCATGAAATTTTCATTCCAAGTATCATAGTGATGTTCATTATTGTGGACCTTATCAGATAACAAATGCAGAGTTATGTGGTTTCCTTGAAGAGTCTCTTTGTGCCAACATAGGATTCTTCGGACCTCCTGTAAATGCATGGAGTCCTTGAAGTCTAGTCCTTTCTTAATTATGCTTGTAGGTGATATGGCCAAATAAATATTGAATTGTCTAGAAATAACACCTATGCTCTTAATGAGATATGAATTCCACTTCTCTTCACTTCTATCCCAAAGATTGTTGAAGCCTGGATTGAGAGGACCAAGTGGATTGGAACAAAAAGACATAAATCGGGGGAATATTTTTTTTTTCCCAAACCCAACCCTTAGAACGAGGCACCAAGGAATGAAATAGAAGTCTAGAACTAGTTAATGAAGAAACAAAAGAGTTGCAACCCCCAAAAAAAAGACGTATATGATGACCATAATAGAGGAATAAATCTTACCCAATTTGGTGGTAGATTACAATAATTCATAAATTATGGAAGTGAACAATGGAATAATCCTAGAAATGGGTTCTAATTGTCAATAGCAAAAATATCCAACCCAACTAATCGAGAAGGTGGCACAGAAAAAAACCCAAGCCCAGAACCTAGATTACCAGTCTGTAGTCGGGGCTGGGATGCAAATTAGCTTGAATATGATTAAAACTATAGAGGCTATTTCAAACACTAATCTTCACATCTCCCAATATCCCACCTTATTGATGAATTCCCATGATGGAGGAAACAAAAACCAGAGTGAGGATTAATTCTCGCATGCAACATAATTCGGACTAGGTCCTTGCAAGTCCTTTCCATACACTTGAAATAAGGTTTGAGAAATGTCGAGACACAGGCTTATTAATTGATAAGCTGCATGGATTCAATTCCAAGTGGATTAAAAACATTATGGGATATTAGAAATGTTAGGCCCCCAATTTTTTACCAAGACCCCTTGCTATAGATAGGTTACTTTGTTTTCTAAATAATCAACTTGAGTGTTGAGACCTCTTAGCATATGATAGAATGTGACCTCGATCAAGTATTGAGCTACCTTATTGATTCTTGAAAAGATTGAAGCAAGCTTGCTATCTTTTAGAATTATTTGTTGAATCGTATATTTAGTGATGATGCTAGAATCTCTAATTATGGTTAATGATTAAATATTGGAGGTAATTGCAGGGAGAAGGCCTTGAAGTAGTGTAGAGGATTCAAATTGGTTATTGGTTAAGGTTCCTAGCCCACGGGAAAAGGTTAATTCATTTCTTCCCTCGAGATCTAGTATGATCCCCTCGCTCTTGCCACCCTATTTTAAATGTTATTTTTTAATAAATAAAGAGATGCATATATTTCTAAATAGAGTTTGTATATACAATTTGAAAATTATCATAAATTATGCAATTTTCAAATGATCCCATCATTAAAAATGATATACATGGTTTGTAGAATTCTTATAGATTTTAAAAATGATATTGTATATTATTGTTTCTTAAGATATTGTATATTATTGCTGCTATAGATTTTTAAAATTATATCATGTGTGTGTGTGTTTATCGCCATAATCAATTGTATAGCATGCCAACCGTGTGCCTAAACCAAGTTCCACAAACCATGTGTCAAGAAATGTATCTCAATCATAAAGCATCTATCAATGTACATACCAAGCACTACAACAAGTTTCTCAACTAACCCATACATCATGTACCAAAGTATATTCTAAAGAAGTAATACCAATGATGCACTTTAACCAAGTACTATCAACCACAATCATATACCATCGACAAGTGCATCAACCATGCACCAAACATGTATCACCACCGATACCAAGCAAGTGCATCAACCATGCACCAAAACTCAATAAGATATCCATACACATATGTCATATTATTCATAAACCATATGTCAATGATACTGCTAGCAAGTGCCTTAACCAAGTTTGTGTCAATCATGCATCAACTGTAGATCAGGCTACGACTCATCAATAATGTACCACCTCATCAATAACCACCTCATCAACTCATCAACTACATGTCCCAATATGTAGCTCAACCACATGCCAAATTCATGCACCAAGACATCCAAAAAATATGCCTCTAACAATACATCATAAGATATGTGAATGGATATCACATATGTACTAGCCATGTGCTACAACATATTTGCCTCAAAACAACAAGTATAATGAAACAACAATACCTCTGAACATGTACCAAGAGTGTCCCTCAATAGATCAATGATATATCTCTTGCTAATATCACGTCACAATGATATATCTCATAAACAAAGTGCCATAACTTCATTGACATAACCAACATTGTTCCTCAACAGAAAATGCCTCAATACATACTCTAGGGCCAGTACCATGCATCCAAGATAGGCATCAAGCATATGCTTCAATACTCAACCATATGTCATTACCATCCATACATCAAACATACATGCAAGCATATAATCATGGAAAACTGCAGCAAACCATGTCAGACCCTACACAACTGAGTTATACCATCAAATCATGCTGCAACTAATCTTCATAGCCTCCATTTCAAGGCTTTTACCACAAGTACATAGTCTATTTCACAGAAAACTCACGTATGTACATGACCTTTCTATAGGTCACCTCACGTATGTACACAACTTCTTCCAAAGGAACCCATGTATGCTTCAGAAAAATTCAAGCTTGATCTTGCCTCATGGCTGCCATTCTGTTTTGGTTGTTCAGTCTTCTTCATCCAGTTCTGAAGGTGTCCCAACTTCTCATAAATTGAGCTCTGAGCTACCATCTTTTCAACATTGTCTTCCTTTCTATCTTCATGTGTTATTCTTTCTATGCTATATGAAGCACTCCTCATGCACTGTCTTCTTGTGTTCCAACAATCATGGAATTTTTGGCCAAACACACTGCAACTGTAGCATCTCGTAGTGTGACAATGAGTATCAATGTGTCCCACTTGATTACATATCCAAAACCTTAGGGTGTTATGAACCCTTCCAACATATTTCCTTGCATAATGTATGCAATCCAAAGTTTTGTAACCATATTAATTACATGAGAAGTAGTGATGATGAAAAACATTTTCATACCTTTGCTTCAGTGTCCTCCTTATAGGTCTCTCTCTTTTGAATTTGCTTTGGGGTGTAAAGATGGCTTCCTGATTTCTTCCTTCCTTTGTTCTTTTGAAATTTTTCATGCTTTGTATAGGTACTTGAATTGAAACTTTGCTTCCACATTTTGATAATAAAGGTGATCCATATGGATTTCGGTGGCCTCCCACCTATTCCTACTGGCTCATTTGGTAGTTTGGAAGTTTGGAAGTTTTTTCCCTAGTTTTCGGGTCCCTGACTTGTGGGGTCGTTTTAAGGTCCTAAACAACGTTTTTTAGGGCTCGCCACATTCATAATGACTTTGGATAGGTAGAAAAAAAATGTGTATTCCTTGTATAGACCTTTCCAACATGATATCGTGTGCCTAAAATGAAGATCGTATGAAAAAGTTACAACCCCGGGAAGTTGATGTACTAACTTACCCAAACAGGGCCCACATGAATTTGGGTGCTTCATCTCTTAGGGTTAGGTTTCTTGGATGTCTAGGGTTTTTGACATTCCTGTTTATTGTAAACAAGACTTAAGAGCCAAATATTAATCATCTTCTTGCAAATGAGCACAATTGTCACATCTCTTCTCAGAGATAAGCTGCCATCATTCTAGCAAGCTTGTTTCCACTGCATTTTACAGTTTCAACATATTTCCTTATTGAATAGAAACCAATTTTACTGTATATCTGTTATTCTGTGTTAACCATATTTTGATAATAATATGTATTCATTTCGTTACTTAAATGTTACCTGAGGAATCCCTCACACAACAGAGGAACGAGATGATGGACAGTTTTTCTTAAATCCTTTGACGACTACTAGTAGGTGACACATCTTCCTCAAACGAAGGTGCCTCCCCCTTCAAGGTACAAATTAACTTTGATATTACTATATTTGAAGGTCAAATAGATGCAAATGTGGTAGAGAAATGGTTGAATCTTCTAGAAGGGTATTTCTCTGTCCATAACTTCTCAACTAGAGAAAATATTACTTTTACGCTCCTCAAAGTCGTTCCCCATGTCATAGATTGGTGGGAAACTTTCTGTGAGAAAAATAAAGTAGAGGAACACTCATTATTTACAGTCGTAGAAACCTGGGAGTCCTTTAGGGATGCTATTAAGGAACAATACTTCCCTGTTGGAATTTATGATGACCTATACACAAAATGGACCACACTGTGGCAGGAAAGAGACCAAGCAGTGCCCGAGTTCACAAATATCTTCCATACCTTGCACACGAAAATGGGTATCAAATATTCTAAATGAAATATGGTGCTCAAGTATCGCGATGGTTTGCATAGATACATGGAGGATGAAATGGAGTTTCTGGACATCTCATCCTTGGGCGCGGCCTACTGATATTTTGTCAAAATCGAGTAGAAGTTAAAAAAAAATAAGAGGAAATTTGGGCCTGGGAACCCCTCACAAAAAAAGCCAGGAAAGTGCGGCCCAAACCCATAGAAAAAAGGACAGAGAAAATACGGACAACCTCAAGAAAACTAGTATAGGCCGCAAGAAAAGAAGGAAACTGGAAAGACAAAGAAATATACCGGGAAGTGGTGTGAATTCCATAAGAGCCCCTAGCCTAACACCGTTGACTGTCACTCAAATAAGTCGCTGGTGGATTAGGTGAAATCCTCTGAACCATATGCGGTTTCCGACTCTGATTCAGAACCAGAAATGGGGAGACAGATCATAGATGAAAAAACCAGTGCTACCATTGCTACCACCAAGCTCCAGTCCAATGAACCAGTCGAGCCAGAGGAAGGCATGCACATTTTTCATTCATAGATGTGGGTGAAGGGTACCTAGATAGAATTCATCATTGATAGTGGTAGCTAGAAGAACCTCATCTCAACAGAGGTTGTCAATTGAATCTCCCTACCGCCAACAATGCACCCACAACCCTACACCATCATATGGATTTGCAAAGGAAGCAAGATCCACGTCAGCCAACAATGTCTACTATCATACGATATCAAACCCTTCAAAGATGAGGTATTGTGTGATGTTATCCCTCTCAAACTTTGTAATGTTATTTTGGGCCAACCATAGTTATGGAAACATCATGTTGTATATGAGTCTAGGCCTCGCAGTGTTATTATTACTTTGAACAAGAAATTGTATAGGATACCCAAGGTAGTCCCACCTAGTGCTATTTCCTTGATCTATGCCAAGCAATGCAGAAAAGGTCATCCCTCAGAAATGGAAGTTTGTCTTCTTCGCGATTCTCTCTCGGAATGAGAAAAATATCGCAGCCACATCCAGGGTCTCCGTGGCCGACCTCTTTGCACAACAAAATAAAGTGGATAAGGTTGTGGAAGAATAATCAGATATATTCTCCTCAACTACCAAGGTACCTTTGCACTGTCATGTCAAGCACCCCATCGATATGACCCCGAAGGCACCACTACCCAATGGACCATTCTACCACTGCTCTCTATTAGAGAATGAGGAGATCAAGCGAAAGATCCAAGAAATTGTCCACAAGGGGCACATCAGTCCCATATCATCACCTTGAGGGAAGCTAATCGTTCTGGTACAAAAGAAAGATGGAACCTGATGACTCTACATTGATTACCAGGCTCTGAATAAAATCACAGTCAGAAACTAGTACCCAATTCCCCGAATCAATGACCTCCTTGATCAGCTCATGGGGGCCAAATACTTCAGTAAGATTGATATAAAGTCTCGCTAACACCAAGTCCCTATAGAATAGACAGATGTATGGAAGATCACCTTCAATTCAAAGGAAGGTATTTTTGAATGGTTGGTCCTGCCTTTTTTTTGACAAATGCTCCAACCACTTTCATGAGGATGATGGATGATATCCTCCAACCGTTCACCAATACTTTTGTAGTGGTGTATTTGGATGGACCCCTCATTTACAAAAAGACTTGGGAAGAACACTTGCAACATATTCAACAGGTTCTGCACACCCTATGATAGGACCAACTTTACGCCAACATGGAAAAATTATCCTTCGGCATGGACAAGGTTCATTACCTGAGCTACATCATTGATCAACATGGCGTACATGTGGATCCAACCAAAATCCAAGTCATCCATGAATGTCCATCCCCAACCAAAATCACTAAGCTTCAAAGCTTCTTGGGCCTTGCCAATTTCTATTGCAGGTTCATGTTGGGATTCTCCCATATTGCATGGACCCTCAACCAAGTAACCAGGGGTGGTGGTAAGGAGAAATTTGTGTGGGGTCGGTCCCAACAACAAGCGTTTGATGATTGGATGCAACACTTGTTCTCAACGCCAATACTTTCACTATCAGACCTACAACATCCCTTTGAGATCAAGACAGATGCTTCAAACTATGTTGTGGGCATTGTTCTCAAACATGACGACCACCCTGTGGCCTATCATAGTGAGACATTATCAGATGTTCTCTGTAAGTACCCTACTTATGAAAAATAAATGTACTCCATTTTGAAAGCCTTCTTCCAATGGTTACATTACATTATTGGGAAGGAAACAATCATCCACACTGATCATAAGCCACTACAGTTCATGCAGACACAAGAAAAATTGCAAAATGACTGTCATCAGAAGTGGTCCATGTACTTGCAGCAATTCCACCTCAACATCAAGTATAAAACGAGAAGCACCAACCACATCCCGGATTGCCTCAATAGACCGCCAGTCGTGAAACTCACCACAATGATAGAATCTTGCGGACATGAGACCTCTCGATGAACCTAACTCTATGAGACAGACCCATACTTCTCCACCACTTACCAAATGTTGTGTACAAACACAGTTGTCACTAATTTCCATCTTCAGGACAATATGTTGTTCTGTCTGGTCCATATCTGCATTCCATCAAGCGAGGGAGCGAAGATGATCTGGGAAGCCCACTACAGTCGGGTGGTAGGACACTTCGGCATTGAAAAGATAGTGGTAATGTTGCAAAAACATTTATACAGGCCGAAACTTTGATAGGAGGTCAGCAAGTATACCAGTTCCTACACTGCCTACATGATTTCCAAAACAACCAATAAGAAACATGACATGTACACCCCTCTACCTACTCCTGACAGGCCATGGGAATCCATATCAATGGACTACAATTTGAGCCTCCTGTCCACCAAGCGGGGCAATGAATGTGTTTTTCTGGTTGTGGATCGCTTTTCTAATATGGAAATTCTGGCCAACTGCAAGAAGAGAATCACAGTAGAGGCCACTTCCAAGCTCTTCTTTGAAAGATTCTAGGTACATTTTGGAATCCTAGAAACCATTGTCTCATATCGGGATAGTCAATTTATTAGAACATTCTGGTCAAGCCTCTGGTCATTACTGGACACCAAGCTCACCAAATCCACAACCTTCCACCCCTAGACAGATGGCCAAACCAAGGTCGTAAATAGAATGATCATGCATATCTTGCAAATGTATAATTCCAAGCACCATCACACATGGGATGAGAGTCTCCTGTATGCTCAAAATAGCTACAACAGATACATGCATATCTCAATTGACCACATCCCCTTTCAGGTGGGGTTGGGATTCCAGCCATTGGGTCCCATAGATGTTTCACTGCCCCTTGCGGTCACCTCAATCGACTCATCTCTTGCTCCAAATGATGTTGACAAAGTCACCCGGTTCATTGAGTGGATCCAACACATCTTCCAATAGGTTCAATATATCCTACAAAAGTCCAATGAAAAGAACAAGAAACGCCATGATCAACATTAGGTGCCACATAAGTTTCAGGTGGGCGATAAAGTTTGGTTCTACTTGCAGAAAGAGTGCCTTACAGAACCCCATCAAAAACTTTTTCCACTCCCTTATGGGTTGTACACCATCACCAAGTATGTGGGTGATAATTCTTTCGAGCTCAACATTCCTACTTTCCTTGGCTTGCACCCAATTTTCAACATGGATATCCTTCGACTGTATTTCCCACCATTATTGGACAGCTTAGATATAGCATAACAACTGACACCAAAATAGCTCAACCCCGACTGCATACAAGAGGCATCCAATCATTAGATTGTGTAAATAAAGATCAAGGGAACTCGCCGAAAAAGGATCAAACTTTATCAAGTTGTCAAAGTAGGGCAACTCCTGCACCAAGGCAAGTGGCTCGCATGGGGCCAAATTCAACAGAAATTTCCTCATCTGATGGGGGAACTCAATGCAATGGAGACCATTGCTTCTTAAGGGGGGAGGATTGATCCAGATGGATTTTGGTGGCCTCCCACATATTTCAACTGGCTCATTTTGGCAGTTTTTCAATTTGGAATTTGTTTCCCTAGTTTTCGGGTCCCTGACTTGTGGGGTTGTTTTGAGGCCCTAAACAATGTTTTTTAGGGCTCGCCATAGTCAAAACGACCTTTCAAAGATAGAAGAAAAATGTTTAGTCCTTGTATAGACATTTCCAATGGGCTATCATGCACCTAAAACATATATCGTATGCAAAAGTTACGACCCTGAGAAGTTGATGTACTAACTTACCCAAATGGGGCCCACATGACTTTTGGCGCTTCATCTCCTACGGTTAGGTTTTTTGGATGTCTAGGGTTTTTGAAATTTATTTTTATTGTAAAAAGGAATTCATGGCCTCATTGTAATCATGTTCTTGCAAATGAGCACAACCGTCACATCTCTTCTTAGAGATAAGCCACCACCATTCTAGCAAGCTTGTTTCCGTTGCATTTTACAGTTTCAACTTATTTTCTTATTGAATAGAAACTTGTTTTATTGTATATATGTTATTCTATGTTAATCATCTTTTGATAATAATCTGTATTCATTTCATTCCATAAATATATTCTAGATTAGTGGTATCAGAGCAATATTCTCCTTGTCGTTCTTAATGCATGTCTGCAACGAGGTTAGGGTACAAATAATTGGGTCTCGAGCTTGTTTCTCTTGAGGAAAAAATATCTCGCACGCCCAAATGACCTCTCATGGAAGAAGAAAAGAAAGACGATGGGATAGGAGATCCCTTCAAATTGTTTCTCGATGAATCTCTCATACAAAAGAGGAACAAGATGATGGATAGTTTTACGCAAATCCTTCAACAGCTACAAACAAGCGTCGCATCTTCCTCAAACGGAGGCATCACCCCCTTAAAGAAACAAATCAACTTCGATATTCCTATATTTGAAGGTTATATAGACACAAATTTGGTAGACAAATGGTTGAATCTGCTAGAAGGGTATTTCTCTGTCCATAACTTCTCGAATAGAGAAAATATTACTTTTGTGCTCCTCAAATCCATCCCCCATGTCGAAAATTGGTGGGAAACTTTCTGTGAGAAAAAGGAAACTGAGGAACCCTCATTATTTATAGTCGTAGTCCCCTGGGAGTCATTTAGGGATTTTATTAAGGAACAATACTACCCTGTTGGAAGTTATGATGACCTGTACACAAAATTGACCATGCTGCGACATGAAAGAGACCAAGCAGTGCCCAAGTTCACAAATATATTTCATACCTTGCGCACCAAGCTGGGTATCAAAGATTATGAGTGACATATGGTTCTCAAGTATCATGGTGGTTTGCATAGATACATCCAGGCCTAAATGGAGTTTCTAGACATCTCATCCTTTGGCGCAAACTACCTATATCTCGTCAAAATCGAGCAGAAGCTCAAACAAAAGACGCGACAATTTGGGCCTGGGAACCCCTCACAACAAAATCTAGGAAAGGGTGGGCCCAACCTGTAGAACAAAGGATTGAGAAAATATGGACAAACTCAGGAAAACCAGTCCAGGCCACAAGCAAATAAGGACACCAGAAAGACAAAGAAAGATACTAGGAAGTGGTGTGGCTTCCATAAGAGCCCCTGATATAACACTATCATTTTTCACTCGAAGAAGTCGCTAGTGGCTGAGGTGAAAGCCTCTGAATTAGATGTGGTTTTTGACTCTGAGTCAGAACCAGAAAGGGAGATACAGATCATAGACGCAAAACCTAGTGCTACCGTTGCTACCACCAAGCTCCAGTCCAGTGAACCAGATGAGCCATAGGAAGGAGTGCGCCTTTTTCATTTAGAGATGTGGGTGAAGGGTACCACACTGCACTTCTTCATTGATAGAGGTAGCCAGAATAACCTCATCTCAACAGAGGTTGTCAAGCGAGTTGCCTTTCCAACAATGCCACACCTGCAACCCTACACCATCGGATGGCTTTGCCAAGGAAGCAACATCTGCATCAGCTAACAATGTCACTTGTCATACGACATCAATCCCTTCAAATACGAGGTATTGTGTGATGTTTCCCCTATCGAAGTTTGTAATGTTATTTTGGGCCAACCATATTTATGGAAACGTCATTCTCTATATGATTCTAGGCCTCACAGTGTTATTATTACTTTTAACAATAAATTGTATAGGATACCCGAGGGAGTCCCACCCAGTGTTATTTCCTTGATCCCTTCCAAGAAATGCAGAAAGGTCATCTCTCAGACAAGAAAGTTTGTATTCTTCGTGATTCTCTCTTAGAATGAGAGAAATATTGTATCCACATTCTGGTCAAGCCTCTAATCACTTCTACACACCAAGCTCACCAAATCCACAACATTCCACCCCCAGATAGATGGCCAAACCGAGGTTGTAAATCGAATGATCATGTATATCTTGCACATGTATAATTCCAAGCACCCTTGCACATGGGATGAGACTCTCCCCTATGTTCA
>SNQJ01S0100202.1:41752-52537 GCA_010110895.2 Picea sitchensis | reverse complement strand
TTATCTTTTACTCCTTTATCCTTTTCCTTTCTTAAGTCAACTTAAAAATATAACTTTTAACTTCTTGAATTTCCCCCCTTCAGTGTGAGACTGTGACCTAGTGGGGGTTCCCAGGCCACTGAGTCTCCTCATCACCTCTCTAAGAAGTGGAGGACATTACAAAAGGCCATCAATTGGACATCCCCCACATATGGTTTGGGATTTCAGTTGTAGGGTTTGGAAAGATGAGGTTATGTAGTTAGAATTCACATAGTTTATCTCTTTCCTCCATATCACAACCCTGATATGCATCTAGGAAGTCTCTGGGGGTATGAAGGTTGAATTTCAAAAATTTATCCAGGTGTGCAATCTGATTCCTATTCCACTATTCTTTTAGGAACAATGTATATGTCCTAGTTTGTGGTTTACATTCCATCATATGTGTAAATACTTTAGTTATTGTTTTGAATGTTTCTTCCATAAAGTATGTTAGTAAATGTAGAGATCAGAAACGTAAACTTGAGAGGAGGAGTGAACAGTATGAAGATCAAAAGATTAGAAGGGAAAATGCACTATGTGATTATTGTTGATCACGATAGGATCAACAATGTTCCTATGATAGCGAACAGGAAGAGCAAGTAGCATGAAAATCAAAATCTCTAAAGGGAAAACACAGTACGCTAAATCAATTTGTGATTATTGTTGATCATGATAGGATCAACAATGTTCCTATGATAAAATCTCAGGAGGGTTAGAAAATGTAGAGATAAAAGATCAGATGGAAGAGCACATTACAGAAGTGTCACTGGGATCAATGGAAAATTGAGAAGTCAAGCATTGCACAGGAAAAGGTGAGAATCTTCAACATCCATCCGATCAAGAAAATTGATGATGGTGATCGTCTCATATAACAAACGATAGTAATATGAGTGACCATGGGCTTAAGGATCGTTGGAGGATCGTGACTGTCGGATATGCAAGCTAGATCAACGACAGGGATAAATTGTGGAGATCAGAAGGAGAATTAAAAGACTCACTATTTCCAATCTCACAATTGGACTAGATCATCAAATCTTATAGCTCCAAATATCTACAATTGTGATTCATCCAACACACGATGAGATTAAGCCAGATTAAAATCATGATCGTCGAATGTGCAATCACCATATCAATGACAAGGATGAATTGCGGATATCAAAAGGAGAATTAAACATCACGCTAGTTTCAATCCTGCAATTAGTCAGGACTGTTCAATATTATGGCTTTGAAGATTGATGATTGTGGTTAACTCACCAACAACGCACAAATTCCAATTGCGGAGTTTGGGTGACGAGTTAAATCACTCGAAAGTTGTGGTTCTGCAATCATCCTCGATCGTGGATATGCTTTGATAATATTCAGGATCGTTGGATCACATTTTGAGTGGAAGGACAGGATAAGGAAGGTAAAAAGGTTGAGAGTTTGACTATCCAAATACCCGTCAGTCATTGGATCAAACCTAAGTTCTCATCAAGCCGTTGGATCATTTTCGAGTGGAAGGATAGGATAAGCAAGGTAATATCTGATATCTCATTCATGCAAACTTCCGTCAGTCGTTGGATCATTCTAAGTTGAAGGACAAGATAAGCCAGAAGAGAAGTACTGCAGATAGACCAAGTCATCGATCTAAGATCCTGATCAAACGAACATCCTTCACTTCAGGTCTAAGTATGTGAGGAACTTACGCTCTATTAGTTTGAGATTTGAAATACCCAGAGCCCGAAAATCTGAAGTGAATAAGGACCGTCGGATTTGGAGGACATAACGAAGACCGTTGGATCAAGGTTGTTGATCAGCAGACCACGTCAGCAAGAAAGTGTGTCAGACCACGTCAGCATGAACATGTGCCACATGGGGATCCACGTCAGTATTCTATGTCAGCAAGGAAATGTGGCACAGTCAAAGAACGACAAGTGTCAAACTGAATCGACATTTCTAGTATGTGAAAATCACAAATCAGAGTGACACGTGGTAGCTACTCGGCTCGTGACATGTGAGCAAGTGACGTAAGCAACTTACGTCACTCTGAGAGTTTTTCTTCGGGAGATATACCAAAGGATATCTCAACCATCGATATGATGTCGGGAGCATTCTTGATCGTCGATCTACTACAGTGGAAGGATAGTGTAAGAGGAAACATTAACTGACAACAAGCGGTATCCACCATTGATGACTTACACAGCAGGTGATCACTCTGGAGGAAAATGGAGCAGTGTTTATACGATACCTCTGAAGTCTCGAACGCCAAAGTCGGGAAGTGGACATAAGTCGTCTGATTTGAAAGATCGCCTCGAAGTATTCTCAACCGTTGATCATACTATAGTGATATTTGAAGCTTGAGAATTTCGAAGCCCGAAGACATGAAAGGGTCTTGACCATTGATCGAGAAAGGGACACGCATCAGCGAATTGTCAGCTCTAGAAGAATGACGTACGGAGGAAATAATAGGTTGAGACTCGAAATCTCCAAAGTCTGAAGACTCAAAGGAGATATCAACCGTCAATCTGATGTCAGGTGTACTATCAACCGTCAATCAAAATACAATGGAAGGATAGCATAAGAATAATAGACGAAGTCGCAGAGTAAAAGGTGGCCATCCATCTCATTGCTTGATGAAGTCTTGACCATTGGATTAAGCAATGAAGGATGATTGTAAGGATTAATGCTAACCATTGATCTGGTTCTGAGATGTAATGTGAACCATTCGATTTGTTCGGAGATATCATATTCGATAGATTTGAAAGGTGTGAAGTCATGAAGACATGAAGTCTTGATAATCGTCCATCTCATCGAGAGAATGAATCATGGTCGTTGAATTGATAATCACTCATGCGCTCGTCTCGCCTAACGTTAGGTCACCGTCGTCGGTCATATGGTAAAGACATTTTAAAGGTAAGAATCTATGGGTTGCTTGAATTGTTAAGCCTGTGGTTCTACGCCATTGATCATATGAACTGGTTTAAAGGAAGCGTCGATCTCTGTTATCATAGAGATGAAGGAAATTTATCCATGACTGTGATCGATTTGTAAAAGGAAAAGGGGATGCCAGGTGGAACGTTGAAGACTCGGATTGATGAACTGATGGTTTCGAAAATTCATAAATGAACAAGTTAGTTATAACTTGTTGCATAAGTCGGCTCAACAATTTAAACAAGTTTTGAGTATAAGACACTATAAATAAAACCACGATTGGTTCACTTGAAATGGTGCTTGAGAATGAAGCGTGGCTTGTGAAGTGAAGAGGTGGATATGGACCTAAGGTCCATGCGAATATAAGAGAGAGATGTAGAAGTGAATATAGAGAGAAGATATCATAGGAAAGAGAAATCCAAGAAGGTGCGAATTTCAGAGAGAAGATGAAATGCGGTGATGAGTGTTTTATACCTCTGATCTTGAGATAGAGTTGATTATATAATGGATCACTACTACTGGAGTTGAATAAACTCTAGTTGGATAGACTGGGTTCTATCAACAAGCTTGGTCTTGCCTGAGAGTTGGTGCTCTTCGAGGAGTTGGTGCTCCTTACTTCAGTTGGTGCTGAAACAAATTAGTTGGTGCTAAGAAAATCCTCTTTCAAATATATTCATATTACTATATTCATATCAATTATACAAAATCTTATGCAAACGTCTAGTGTCTCTATTTCCATTGTAATTATGATTTGATTATTATTAATCTGTTCAAATATGTTTTAACTGCTAACCTGTGAGAAAGAAAAAAGTTAGAATAGTCCACACACTAATTCACCCCCCCCCTCTTAGTGTGGGAAATGTGTTCAACAAAATATTCTCATGTATATCTATTCTTGCCTTGTTCAATTACTACTGCAACTTCTGGTTCTCCACTCTCAACATGTAGGTGTATTTCATTTTCTACAAAGTCATAATTTGGAATTTTTCCTACATAAATTGTATTTTTTGTTCCAATTCCTCTGAATCCTCCTCTTTATTTTTTCCTTTATTATCTTCTTCCACCCTTTTCCACTTGATGGAATCAAGCTTGTATTTCTCTAATTCTAACAAGGTTGCATAAATAATTTTCTCCACATGATTTTTTGTTTTGGAGGTTCCTTCCATTGGTATTTCTTCTTTCATTATTGTCTCCTCTTGAGACTCCTTCCCTTTTGTTTCTTTTTTCTTTTCTGGACTAGGAGAGTCCTTGAACTCTTCCACTTGGGATGTGATGGTGAGTGGAGTGATTGACACTAGGATTTCCTTATTTTGACTCTTGATTTAGTTGGACCTCCTTCTTCTGGGTTGTACCCATTCTACATTGGTGATTTTCAAGGGTCTGATAGTGAGGGTTCCTAAAGTAGTCAAGGCATCAGCCACTTATATTTTTCAACCAACTTCTGTTTTTTTATTTTGATTTTTTTGTTTTGAATTTTTAGTCCTAGTGATTCTCTTTGGTTCTTCTCCCTTTTTCTTTTCTTCCTCACTCATTTCTTCCTACACTTCTTCAGATGTTTGCTTATACATGTTTATGAAATATACCCATAGAATTATGTTATTCAAACTCCTAAGGGAATATGAGACTATCAACTTAATGAGTCATGATGTGATAAGAATTCATTTTTTCCTCTCTATACCTTTAGGCTCATCTCTTTTAATGATTGAAAAAGGAATTAAGCGATGCTCAAGTTCTGGAGGGGTTCCTGATTTGGAAGGCGCCTCAGATGGTGAAATAGTATGAAATGGTAATCATATAATAAATTCATAATTCACTCACATGTGATGCATTTAATGACATGATAAGCTACCTCTGGCCATGGGTGAGGGAGGCTTTCCCTTTTGATGTCATTTTTATCCTCATCAAGTTTCTCATTTTGGAGGAAAATGGCCTTGTTGGCATTAATGACTTCTTTCCTTTCTTCTTTATCCTAAGGAATGCCCAAGGGTAGAATAGAAACCTTGTTGATGGAGTCCTCATTAATTCTAATCATTATTCCCCTCATTGTGGTCACATATTCATTTTCTTGTATATTATGGAAATTATGAGCAAATTCTATGGATACCTCATCATCAAATCCTCTGAGTCTTTAACAGTAGCCTGACCAATCACATATTTAAAAAACTTCTACTATCTTAGGGTTATCATAAAACCTAGAAAGCTCTGTTGCTTCTCTCCTTTTGAATCCATCTCCCATGGTTGTTGTCAAGGATGATGAGTTGAGTTTCTGAGAAGAGAGAAATGATGGAGACTGGTTATTGGTTTCCTGTAGAATGTTCAAGTTGAATTGTTAGAGAGGATGATAAATTGAGTTGGGTTTTATTTTTAGGAGAAAAAGGTGATAAAAAAAATTAAGGAAGGGTTTTCCTTCGAATGATAGAGAAAAAATGAGGGTTTTCCTGACAATTCCCAGGTTTATATGTTTCTATGTAGCTATTCTTGTAGAAACAAATTTCTACTGGAACTGTGTAAATCATAATTCTAAGGATGCATTTTCAAATACTCACAAGAAAAACTTTGGTGTTGAAAGGATTTGACCAGAGGTTTGTTGAACATAGGAACTATGACCAAAACTGAGGAGAATTTAACCAAGGATAATTGGTTTGAATTTTATCATAGAGCTCTACAGGATTGTGACTATGAAAATAATGGTTTTCTACAGAATGTCATTTTCTTGTTGTTCAAGAACCATAAAACCTTCCAACAAATTACCATAAGTCAAAAAAATATATAGAGATTGAATTAAATGCACCAAATACTTGATATTTAAGTTTTTTCCTCTGCCTAGAGTTTCACATATACCTATAGAAATTCTTGTAGCGTCCGTGAACTCTATGACTAATTGTTTTTCTTACCTTTCTCATCTGCGAGTTTGCCTTCCTGCTTCCACACAACTTGAACCACTCCTTCTTTCTTCCAATTCGAAATGGTGCTCTGATTTTTCTATCTCTAAGTTATGCCCCCAAATCTCAAATTGGACTACTATCTTGTCATAACATTTGACTTGATGTTTTCATAATTCCATTCACACTCTTAACTCAAAGTAATGAACCTTGACTTAAACCATTTAATCTCCACATGCCAATTCGAATCTTGGCACGAATTATGCCACCCCCCACTGACAAGACGTGAACGTCCTTGTTTTCATCACCTTATAGATTTTATGAATAATTTACCATATGAAATAAGCATAGATATATATGTATGAGGCTTAATTAAATATGGATAGGATATATAGTTATGTTACCGTTGTTTACCTTTGCATGCACATTAATTTGGAAGTTTTTGCAGGTGGATGAAGGTAGTTTGTCTTCTTGATGGTGATTGTATATTCTCTTGATGTCATCCTAAAGAAAAAATATGAAATTTATTGGTATATTGCGACCTCCAATCATGCTACAGGATACAAAGCATCTTGTAGATTCATTTCTGCTATGCTGAATATTTTCTACAGGATACATAGTATCATGTAGAACTTGTTTTTTTCTATCCCGAGGGTGTATATGATGAAAAAAATGGTTGGATATGGTGGTTCTATTTTTGATATTTATCATTGAATTGTTGAAGTTGGTATTAATTACGATTTCCTTCCATTATTTGTAGAAATGACCTTGTTAGGTTGATCCTTTAGAATCTTTTAGGTTGATCCTGTAGAATAACCTTGTAGATTGTTTTTATTGAAATAAAACAACAAAATAAATCATGTTGGATATGGAAAGTGGTATAGATGATGGAAATGAAAAACATGGATAATTATATGGAGACGATGGAAAATGTTTTGAATGAATGATGAAAATCATTAATGGAAAATTGAGAATTCTTATTGTCCTTATTGATTTTTATTTTTGTTGACTGTTGATTTTATTCCAGTGCAAATGGATGCAGTAATGAATTTCTTGGTACCTGAAAAAAAAAGTTAGTGCAATTTTTTTTTCTTGTTTTCTTTCTTTTTCTTTTTTTTTCTTTTTTCAGTTTTTCTCAAGGAAGAAGTGTCATTACTGGTTTTCACCAATGCCTTCCCTCATCAAGCCTATGAGAGGTTTTCTTGATGAGGATATCCATTTATTATCCATCTCTGAGACTTCCTCCATTGGAGGTTTTCACACTTAGATCTGTCCTAAATGTCTTTGGAAGGTTTTCATCTAGGATGTTTATTCCTTTTTTTTTCATATCTCTTTATTGCGATGGATTGAGAGAATTTATGATATCAATCAAATCCAGATTTTATTTCCTCACTATTGTTGTGAATTCTTCTTCTTTTAGGGGATTATTATAATTATTTAGTCTCAACATATTCAACAGTAGGGATCACCATTGCATTGGACCAATTTTCTGACACTGCGACTTTTAGTCACAAACACGTCACACTTCCAAAAAAATCATGAACCATGTTTTCATTGTTAAAATTTTGACGTTCTTTCGACAAACAAATGTTCATCGTTAGTCCAACTATTGTTCTGACGAAAAATTTAGCCGATCATCTGGAAAAATATTCATTAGTATCGCATCAGTATTTAGATGATATCTTGAACCCATTTTTTCATCACGAGAGGGTCAAAGCAATGATGAATCAGGTCATGTCATTATTTATACAACTTATGTGTCACGAAATAAAAAAATGTTTCATCAAATGGTTCGTCGAAAGAGAAACTACTAAACCATGAACATTTGTTGAACGATTCGTCTAAAGAGAAATGACTAAACCACGAAATTTTTTCCAAAGGTTCGTCGAAGGAGCAATGACTAATCCATGAAAATTTGATGACAAAGAAATGACAATTCATCGAATGTGCAACAACTAAACCACGAACATTTTTCGACAGAGAAACAATTTTTCGTCGAAATAGTCATCGATCGAACAACAACTAAACTTGAACATTTGTCGAAAGAGAAATGAGAAAAATATTGAACATTTATCTATAAAGAACCACCTTTCATCGAAAGAAAAACAAACCAACCATTAAGTAATATCAAACCATCATCAAAAGAGAAACAAACCTGTCGTCAGAATACCGACGAAGACTATATAAATATAACAAAAAAATTATGTGTGGAAAATATGTTGGCATGGTGATGTATCTCAGATCAGGAGATAAGGGATGATGTGCTCCATTGATGTGCCAATGTCTCGATGGTTCGACGACAGATATGATCTCGAACTTTGATCTTGAACCAAAGAGAGTCGTCAATATAGCTCCTCAAAACTCTAGAAATCAGCTAATGCATAACTGAGGTCATGTTGATGTCATCCTGGATGTGTGGCGGCCCTACATTAGTCCCCATTGATGTTGATGTGGAAGGGATGACACGCGTCTTCATTTGGTTCCACCTATCCATGTGGTATTTTTTGGTTTCCCTGAAAGATTCCCTATTGTCATGATGATATGTCACTTGATAGGGCTCAATTTGGGGATTATCGTTGGAGTCTACAACCCGATGCCCTGGTGATCTAGGGGGGGAGTATTTAATATGGGTCATCAATCCTTGACAGAGATCTATAGCATAATTATGTGTCACTATATCGAGGCCAATCTAGAGAAGTGTTGCAACTGGATTCTGGTGGCCCAATATAATCCAAACTATCATTCTCAAACCAGTGAGAGTCATTGATTTGGCTTGACCAAATGCGAAAATTGACTATGTCATGGACAAAATCATGTTGACGTCACACTATACATGTGGTAATATCATATTGGTCCATGTTGATGTTGTTGTAGTAGGGGTTGACACATGTCACCCAGATTCCAGGTGTCGACTTGTGTATTCACCGAACTACACGTGTCCACATGGCGGTTGTTGGTTGGATCTGACATAGCTCTTCTAGGATACTGACATATATCGACAACGAGTGAAATGGGAGAATGTGCTCCACTAATGCGTTGATGGTCTAAATGATCCTCTCCATCAGTCTCAAACTTACGAGAGTCGTTGATATGGCTCCACAGAACTTTGAAAAATGACTAAGGCTTGTTTAATATGGATCGTTGAACTCGCTCTACAAACTAATGGGAGTCGTCAATCTGGCCCAATGAACAAACCCATAACCTTTAATTTGTGACGATGTCATGTTGACATAAACTGGGTCCCACAGACACATGGTATATTTCTATTTGTCTAGTTTGATACCAAGGTGGCAGGGGGTGACACGTTTCACTCGGCTTCGGGCCGGTGTTGACCTGTGTGTCTGGCAGGTTCCTCCTGTCCACGTGGCAGTTGTTTCTTGGCTTTTCAGATGCCCTACTAACAAATTGATGTGTCACCGGACCGGGAGAGATATGGAGAAGTGCTTCAATTGAATCTCGTTGGACTGATGGCCCAGTATGTTAATTCTCATGCATGTTCTATGGCGCGATGAGATCCCAGTCATTGATCTTCTTCTCAATAATTTTCAGATTGGTCGGTCTTCTCCTTCTTACTGACGCATATGTTCTATGTTGCGGTCTCATGATAAGTCTCGTGACTAATCAAATTGATATTTTTTATGGAGGGATGGGCCAATTTTGACCTTTGATAAGCACCAAAGTGTTTAATTTTTTCCTTATGCATGCAAGGGCATGGATTTCTTGTCATTTCTTCAATTTTCCTCCAATTAATATCACTCTTGATTGTTTAGAGGATCTAGAAGATCGACTTCTTCCTTCAACTTGCTAAATCCCAGCCTTATAACCTTGATTAACCTTCAAATTAGTGGAAGGAAAAAATATGGTATTAATAAGTAGCATGAAAAAATTAAAAAATAACATACTAAATTATTGATAACATAAATAAACTAAACCTGTTTTATTCGAGTGCTTCACAATTGAACGTCTCCAGTCGATTAAATACCTGCAAACAAATTACCACAAGTTAAAATATGAGAATATGGTCAACCATTATTCTATATATAATTTGATGCAAAAGAAATTTCTAGTTGCCTCTATCTTTATAACACAAGTCCATCAGGTAGAAAGTGTATTATTTCCTTTTGCTACATGGTGTTGAGGTATGTATATTTCTTGTCCAGTACTTTCTCCCCACTGATCCCCACTGACTCTTTTTTTGTAGAAAGAAACTCAGCACTCATTGCATCCATACTGTGCTTTATAGCTTCTTTTGCATCTCCATACCCATGCATAATTTGAGTGACATAGGTTATTCATAAAATTTCAATGCTTAATTTGCAATAAAAGGGCATTAATAATTTCTTAGTTTTACGTAGGTAGTGTTGTTCATGAGATGATTCATGGCTAGATACTTATGTCAAGGAATAAATAATGATTTATAATTATTTTCAATTAGTTCGTACAAATAAATAACAAACACGATGCATTTTATGACTAGTTTCTAGGAAGTTCCAGTATAATTGGTGTACTGGTTGAGACCCCACAAAACAACAAGAATTTAAAACCATTCAAAGTTACCTGATATATTACTTATCCCTGGAGGAAATTCAATGAGATCTCCAAGTTTATACCATTTTAGTTCTTAGTCCCCATTAAAAGATGAAATTATTGTACTCAAAGGGACTTTCTCAGCCTTCCCCAGTCAACAACCCCAACTCCGCTAGTGGTGGAAATAGGGAAAGCATCCCTGGTGTCACTACAATTAGTAAGTGTATATTTAGCGTTGTAAATGGAAAAGTGGAAAAAAATAAAGAAAACCTTTCCTTGCATTAAAATATATATATTCACACCAGAGTCTCCATGGTGTTATTGTCTTATGATCAAATAACTTTTTTCTCACTTGATAGTAGCATGACAAAATTAAAAAATAACATATTAAATTATTGATAACGTAAATTAACTAAACCTTATTTATTTGAGTGCTTCACAACTGAAC
>SNQJ01S0100202.1:30911-41702 GCA_010110895.2 Picea sitchensis | reverse complement strand
TTCTTAAGTCAACTTAAAAATATAACTTTTAACTTCTTGACTTTCCCCCCTTCAGTGTGAGACTATGACCTAGTGGGGGTGCCCAGGCCATTGAGTCTCCTCATCACCTCTCTAAGAGGTGGGGGACATTACAAAAGGCCATCAATTGGACATCCCCCACATATGGTTTGGGATTTCAGTTGTAGGGTTTGGAAAGATGAGGTTATGTAGTTAGAATTCACATAGTTTATCTCTTTCCTAAATATCACAACCCTGATATGCATCTAGGAAGTCTCTGGGGGTATGAAGGTTGAATTTCACAAATTTATCCAGGTGTGCAATCTTATTCCTATTCCACTATTCTTTTAGGAACAATGTATATGTCCTAGTTTGTGGTTTACATTCCATTATATCTATAGATACTTTAGTTATTGTTTTGAATGTTTCTTCCATAAAGTATGTTAGTAAATGTAGAGATCCGAAACGTAAACTCGGGAGGAGGAGTGAACAGTATGAAGATCAAAAGATTAGAAGGGAAAATGCACTATATGATTATTGTTGATCACGATAGGATCACCAATGTTCCTATGATAGTGAACAGGAAGAGCCAGTAGCATGAAAATCAAAATCTCTAAAGGGAAAACACAGTACGCTAAATCAATTTGTTATTATTGCTGATCATGATAGGATCAACAATGTTCCTATGATAAAATCTCAGGAGGGTTAGCAAATGCAGAGATAAAAGATCAGATGGAAGAGAACATTACAGAAGTGTCACTGGGATCAATGGAAAATTGAGAAGTCAAGCATTGCACAGGAAAAGGTGAGAAGTTTCAAAATCCATCCGATCAAGGAAATTGATGATGGTGATCGTCTCATATAACAAACGACAGTAATATGAGTGACCATGGGCTTGAGGATCGTTGGAGGATCATGACTGTCGGATATGCAAGCTAGATCAACGACATGGATAAATTGTGGATATCGAAAGGAGAATTAAAAGACTCGCTAGTTCCAATATCACAATTGGACTAGATCATCAAATCTTATAGCTCCAAATATCTACGATTGTGATTCATCCAACAAACGATGAGATTAAGACAGATTAAAATCATGATCGTCGAATGTGCAATCACCAGATCAATGACAAGGATGAATTGCGGATATCGAAAGGAGAATTAAACATCACGCTAGTTTCGATCCTGCAATTAGTCAGGACCGTTCAATCTTATGGCTTTGAAGATCGACGATTGTGGTTAACTCACCAACAATGCACAAATTCCAATTGCGGAGTTTGGGTGACAAGTTAAATCACTCGAAATTTGTGGTTCCGCAATCATCCTCGATCGTGGATATGCTTTGATAATATTCACGATCGTTGGATCACATTTTGAGTGGAAGGACAGGATAAGCAAGGTAAAAAGGCTGAGAGTTTGACTATCCAAATACCCGTCAGTCATTGGATCAAACCTAAGTTCTCGTCAAGCCGTTGGATCATTTTCGAGTGGAAGGATAGGATAAGCAAGGTAATATCTGATATCTCATTCATGCAAACTTTCGTCAGTCGTTGGATCATTCTAAGTTGAAGGACAAGATAAGCCAGAAGAGAAGTACTGCAGATAGACCAAGTCGTCGATCTAAGATCCTGATCAAACGAACATCCTTCACTTCAGGTCTAAATATGTGAGGAACTTACGCTCTATTAGTTTGAGATTTGAAATACCCAGAGCCCGAAAATCTGAAGTGAATAAGGACCGTTGGATTTGGAGGACATAACGAAGACCGTTGGATCAAGGTTGTTGATCAACAGACCACGTCAGCAAGAAAGTGTGTCAGACCACGTCAGCATGAACATGTGCCACATGGGGATCCACTTCAGTAGTCTATGTCAGCAAGGAAATGTGGCACAGTCAAAGAACGATAAGTGTCAAACTGAATCGACATTTCTAGTACGTGCAAATCACAAATCAGAATGACACGTGGTAGCTACTCGGCTCATGACATGTGAGCAAGTGACGTAAGCAACTTACGTCCCTCTGAGAGTTTTTCTTCGGGAGATATACCACCAACACTTACCCAAAGTACCGAAGTCCCGAATGTTGGAGACCCAAAGGATATCTCAACCATCGATCTGATGTCGGGAGCATTCTTGATTGTCGATCTACTACAGTGGAAGGATAGTGTAAGAGGAAACATTAACTGACAACAAGTGGTATCCACCATTGATGACTTACACAGCAGGTGATCACTCTGGAGGAAAATGGAGCAGTGTTTATTCTCGAACGCCAAAGTCATGAAGCGGACATAAGTCGTCTGATTTGAAATATCGCCTCGAAGTATTCTCAACCGTTGATCATACTATAGTGAGAGTTGAAGCTTGAGAATTTCGAAGCCCGGAGACATGAAAGGGTCTTGACCATTGATCGATAAAGGGACACGCATCAGTGGATTGTCAGCTCCAGAAGAATGACGTACGGAGGAAAGAATAGGTTGAGACTCAAAATCTCCAAAGTCTGAAGACTCAAAGGAGATATCAATCGTCAATCTGATGTCAGGTGTACTATCAACCGTCAATCAAAATACAATGGAAGGATAGCGTAAGCATAATAGACGAAGTCGCAGAGTAAAAGGTGGCCATCCATCTCATTGCTTGATGAAGTCTTGACCGCTGGATTAAGAAATGAAGGATGAGTGTAAGGATTAACGCTAACCATTGATCTGGTTCTGAGATGTAATGTGAACCATTCGATTTGTTCGGAGATATCATTTTTCAGGAGATTTGAAAGGTGTGAAGTCATGAAGACCTGAAGTCTTGATAATCGTCCATCTCATCGAGAGAATGAATCATGGTCGTTGAATTGATAATCACTCATGCCCTCGTCTCGCCTAACGTTAGGTCACCGTCGTCGGTCATATGGTAAAGACATTTTAAAGGTAAGAATCTATGGGTTTCTTGAATTGTTAAGCCTATGGTTCTACACCATTGATCATATGAACTGGTTTAAAGGAAGCGTCGATCTCTGTTATCATAGAGACGAAGGAAATTTATCCATGACTGTGATCGATTTGTAAAAGGAAAAGGGGATGCCAGGTGGAACGTTGAAGACTCGGATTGATGAACTGATGGTTTCGAAAATTCATAAATGAACAAGTTAGTTATAACTTGTTGCATAAGTCAGCTCAACAATTTAAACAAGTTTTGAGTATAAGACACTATAAATAAAACCACGATTGGTTCACTTGAAATGGTGCTTGATAATGAAGCGTGGCTTGTGAAGTGAAGAGGCGGATATGGACCTGAGGTCCATGCGAATATAAGAGAGAGATGTAGAAGCGAATATAGAGAGAAGATATCATAGGAAAGAGAAAGCCAAGAAGGTGCAAATTTCAGAGAGAAGATGAAATGCGGTGATGAGTGTTTTATACCTCTGATCTTGAGATAGAGTTGATTATATAATGGATCACTACTACTGGAGTTGAATAAACTCTAGTTGGATAGACTTGGTTCTATCAGCAAGCTTGGTCTTGCCTGAGAGTTGGTGCTCTTCGAAGAGTTGGTGCTCCTTACTTCAGTTGGTGCTGAAACAAATTAGTTGGTGCTAAGAAAATCCTCTTTCACATATATTCATATTACTATATTCATATCAATTATACAAAAGCTTATGCAAATGTCTAGTGTCTCTATTTCCATTGTAATTATGATTTGATTATTATTAATCTGTTCAAATATGTTTTAACTGCTAACTTGTGAGAAAGAAAAAAGTTAGAATAGTCCACACACTAATTCACCCCCCCCCCCTCTTAGTGTGGGAAATGTGTTCAACAAAATATTCTCATGTATATCTATTCTTGCCTTGTTCAATTACTACTGCAACTTCTGGTTCTCCACTCTCAACATCTAGGTGTATTTCATTTTCTACAAAGTCATAATTTGGAATTTTTCCTACATAAATTGTATTTTTTGTTCCAATTCCTCTGAATCCTCCTCTTTATTTTTTCATTTATTATCTTCTTCCACCCTTTTCCACTTGATGGAATCAAGCTTGTATTTCTCTAATTATAACAAGGTTGCATAAATAATTTTCTCCACGTGATTTTTTTGTTTTGGAGGTTCCTTCCATTGGTATTTCTTCTTTCATTATTGTCTCCTCTTGAGACTCCTTCCCTTTTGTTTCTTTTTTCTTTTCTGGACTAGGAGAGTCCTTGAACTCTTCCACTTGGGATGTGATGGTGAGTGGAGTGATTGACACTAGGATTTCCTTATTTTGACTCTTGATTTAGTTGGACCTCCTTCTTCTGGGTTGTACCCATTCTACATTGGTGATTTTCAAGGGTCTGATAGTGAGGGTTCCTAAAGTAGTCAAGGCATCAGCCACTTATATTTTTCAACCAACTTCTGTTTTTTTATTTTGATTTTTTTGTTTTGAATTTTTAGTCCTAGTGATTCTCTTTGGTTCTTCTCCCTTTTTCTTTTCTTCCTCACTCATTTCTTCCTACACTTCTTCAGATGTTTGCTTATACATGTTTATGAAATATACCCATAGAATTATGTTATTCAAACTCCTAAGGGAATATGAGACTATCAACTTAATGAGTCATGATGTGATAAGAATTCATTTTTTCCTCTCTATACCTTTAGGCTCATCTCTTTTAATGATTGAAAAAGGAATTAAGCGATGCTCAAGTTCTGGAGGGGTTCCTGATTTGGAAGGCGCCTCAGATGGTGAAATAGTATGAAATGGTAATCATATAATAAATTCATAATTCACTCACATGTGATGCATTTAATGACATGATAAGCTACCTCTGGCCATGGGTGAGGGAGGCTTTCCCTTTTGATGTCATTTTTATCCTCATCAAGTTTCTCATTTTGGAGGAAAATGGCCTTGTTGGCATTAATGACTTCTTTCCTTTCTTCTTTATCCTAAGGAATGCCCAAGGGTAGAATAGAAACCTTGTTGATGGAGTCCTCATTAATTCTAATCATTATTCCCCTCATTGTGGTCACATATTCATTTTCTTGTATATTATGGAAATTATGAGCAAATTCTATGGATACCTCATCATCAAATCCTCTGAGTCTTTAACAGTAGCCTGACCAATCACATATTTAAAAAACTTCTACTATCTTAGGGTTATCATAAAACCTAGAAAGCTCTGTTGCTTCTCTCCTTTTGAATCCATCTCCCATGGTTGTTGTCAAGGATGATGAGTTGAGTTTCTGAGAAGAGAGAAATGATGGAGACTGGTTATTGGTTTCCTGTAGAATGTTCAAGTTGAATTGTTAGAGAGGATGATAAATTGAGTTGGGTTTTATTTTTAGGAGAAAAAGGTGATAAAAAAAATTAAGGAAGGGTTTTCCTTCGAATGATAGAGAAAAAATGAGGGTTTTCCTGACAATTCCCAGGTTTATATGTTTCTATGTAGCTATTCTTGTAGAAACAAATTTCTACTGGAACTGTGTAAATCATAATTCTAAGGATGCATTTTCAAATACTCACAAGAAAAACTTTGGTGTTGAAAGGATTTGACCAGAGGTTTGTTGAACATAGGAACTATGACCAAAACTGAGGAGAATTTAACCAAGGATAATTGGTTTGAATTTTATCATAGAGCTCTACAGGATTGTGACTATGAAAATAATGGTTTTCTACAGAATGTCATTTTCTTGTTGTTCAAGAACCATAAAACCTTCCAACAAATTACCATAAGTCAAAAAAATATATAGAGATTGAATTAAATGCACCAAATACTTGATATTTAAGTTTTTTCCTCTGCCTAGAGTTTCACATATACCTATAGAAATTCTTGTAGCGTCCGTGAACTCTATGACTAATTGTTTTTCTTACCTTTCTCATCTGCGAGTTTGCCTTCCTGCTTCCACACAACTTGAACCACTCCTTCTTTCTTCCAATTCGAAATGGTGCTCTGATTTTTCTATCTCTAAGTTATGCCCCCAAATCTCAAATTGGACTACTATCTTGTCATAACATTTGACTTGATGTTTTCATAATTCCATTCACACTCTTAACTCAAAGTAATGAACCTTGACTTAAACCATTTAATCTCCACATGCCAATTCGAATCTTGGCACGAATTATGCCACCCCCCACTGACAAGACGTGAACGTCCTTGTTTTCATCACCTTATAGATTTTATGAATAATTTACCATATGAAATAAGCATAGATATATATGTATGAGGCTTAATTAAATATGGATAGGATATATAGTTATGTTACCGTTGTTTACCTTTGCATGCACATTAATTTGGAAGTTTTTGCAGGTGGATGAAGGTAGTTTGTCTTCTTGATGGTGATTGTATATTCTCTTGATGTCATCCTAAAGAAAAAATATGAAATTTATTGGTATATTGCGACCTCCAATCATGCTACAGGATACAAAGCATCTTGTAGATTCATTTCTGCTATGCTGAATATTTTCTACAGGATACATAGTATCATGTAGAACTTGTTTTTTTCTATCCCGAGGGTGTATATGATGAAAAAAATGGTTGGATATGGTGGTTCTATTTTTGATATTTATCATTGAATTGTTGAAGTTGGTATTAATTACGATTTCCTTCCATTATTTGTAGAAATGACCTTGTTAGGTTGATCCTTTAGAATCTTTTAGGTTGATCCTGTAGAATAACCTTGTAGATTGTTTTTATTGAAATAAAACAACAAAATAAATCATGTTGGATATGGAAAGTGGTATAGATGATGGAAATGAAAAACATGGATAATTATATGGAGACGATGGAAAATGTTTTGAATGAATGATGAAAATCATTAATGGAAAATTGAGAATTCTTATTGTCCTTATTGATTTTTATTTTTGTTGACTGTTGATTTTATTCCAGTGCAAATGGATGCAGTAATGAATTTCTTGGTACCTGAAAAAAAAAGTTAGTGCAATTTTTTTTTCTTGTTTTCTTTCTTTTTCTTTTTTTTTCTTTTTTCAGTTTTTCTCAAGGAAGAAGTGTCATTACTGGTTTTCACCAATGCCTTCCCTCATCAAGCCTATGAGAGGTTTTCTTGATGAGGATATCCATTTATTATCCATCTCTGAGACTTCCTCCATTGGAGGTTTTCACACTTAGATCTGTCCTAAATGTCTTTGGAAGGTTTTCATCTAGGATGTTTATTCCTTTTTTTTTCATATCTCTTTATTGCGATGGATTGAGAGAATTTATGATATCAATCAAATCCAGATTTTATTTCCTCACTATTGTTGTGAATTCTTCTTCTTTTAGGGGATTATTATAATTATTTAGTCTCAACATATTCAACAGTAGGGATCACCATTGCATTGGACCAATTTTCTGACACTGCGACTTTTAGTCACAAACACGTCACACTTCCAAAAAAATCATGAACCATGTTTTCATTGTTAAAATTTTGACGTTCTTTCGACAAACAAATGTTCATCGTTAGTCCAACTATTGTTCTGACGAAAAATTTAGCCGATCATCTGGAAAAATATTCATTAGTATCGCATCAGTATTTAGATGATATCTTGAACCCATTTTTTCATCACGAGAGGGTCAAAGCAATGATGAATCAGGTCATGTCATTATTTATACAACTTATGTGTCACGAAATAAAAAAATGTTTCATCAAATGGTTCGTCGAAAGAGAAACTACTAAACCATGAACATTTGTTGAACGATTCGTCTAAAGAGAAATGACTAAACCACGAAATTTTTTCCAAAGGTTCGTCGAAGGAGCAATGACTAATCCATGAAAATTTGATGACAAAGAAATGACAATTCATCGAATGTGCAACAACTAAACCACGAACATTTTTCGACAGAGAAACAATTTTTCGTCGAAATAGTCATCGATCGAACAACAACTAAACTTGAACATTTGTCGAAAGAGAAATGAGAAAAATATTGAACATTTATCTATAAAGAACCACCTTTCATCGAAAGAAAAACAAACCAACCATTAAGTAATATCAAACCATCATCAAAAGAGAAACAAACCTGTCGTCAGAATACCGACGAAGACTATATAAATATAACAAAAAAATTATGTGTGGAAAATATGTTGGCATGGTGATGTATCTCAGATCAGGAGATAAGGGATGATGTGCTCCATTGATGTGCCAATGTCTCGATGGTTCGACGACAGATATGATCTCGAACTTTGATCTTGAACCAAAGAGAGTCGTCAATATAGCTCCTCAAAACTCTAGAAATCAGCTAATGCATAACTGAGGTCATGTTGATGTCATCCTGGATGTGTGGCGGCCCTACATTAGTCCCCATTGATGTTGATGTGGAAGGGATGACACGCGTCTTCATTTGGTTCCACCTATCCATGTGGTATTTTTTGGTTTCCCTGAAAGATTCCCTATTGTCATGATGATATGTCACTTGATAGGGCTCAATTTGGGGATTATCGTTGGAGTCTACAACCCGATGCCCTGGTGATCTAGGGGGGGAGTATTTAATATGGGTCATCAATCCTTGACAGAGATCTATAGCATAATTATGTGTCACTATATCGAGGCCAATCTAGAGAAGTGTTGCAACTGGATTCTGGTGGCCCAATATAATCCAAACTATCATTCTCAAACCAGTGAGAGTCATTGATTTGGCTTGACCAAATGCGAAAATTGACTATGTCATGGACAAAATCATGTTGACGTCACACTATACATGTGGTAATATCATATTGGTCCATGTTGATGTTGTTGTAGTAGGGGTTGACACATGTCACCCAGATTCCAGGTGTCGACTTGTGTATTCACCGAACTACACGTGTCCACATGGCGGTTGTTGGTTGGATCTGACATAGCTCTTCTAGGATACTGACATATATCGACAACGAGTGAAATGGGAGAATGTGCTCCACTAATGCGTTGATGGTCTAAATGATCCTCTCCATCAGTCTCAAACTTACGAGAGTCGTTGATATGGCTCCACAGAACTTTGAAAAATGACTAAGGCTTGTTTAATATGGATCGTTGAACTCGCTCTACAAACTAATGGGAGTCGTCAATCTGGCCCAATGAACAAACCCATAACCTTTAATTTGTGACGATGTCATGTTGACATAAACTGGGTCCCACAGACACATGGTATATTTCTATTTGTCTAGTTTGATACCAAGGTGGCAGGGGGTGACACGTTTCACTCGGCTTCGGGCCGGTGTTGACCTGTGTGTCTGGCAGGTTCCTCCTGTCCACGTGGCAGTTGTTTCTTGGCTTTTCAGATGCCCTACTAACAAATTGATGTGTCACCGGACCGGGAGAGATATGGAGAAGTGCTTCAATTGAATCTCGTTGGACTGATGGCCCAGTATGTTAATTCTCATGCATGTTCTATGGCGCGATGAGATCCCAGTCATTGATCTTCTTCTCAATAATTTTCAGATTGGTCGGTCTTCTCCTTCTTACTGACGCATATGTTCTATGTTGCGGTCTCATGATAAGTCTCGTGACTAATCAAATTGATATTTTTTATGGAGGGATGGGCCAATTTTGACCTTTGATAAGCACCAAAGTGTTTAATTTTTTCCTTATGCATGCAAGGGCATGGATTTCTTGTCATTTCTTCAATTTTCCTCCAATTAATATCACTCTTGATTGTTTAGAGGATCTAGAAGATCGACTTCTTCCTTCAACTTGCTAAATCCCAGCCTTATAACCTTGATTAACCTTCAAATTAGTGGAAGGAAAAAATATGGTATTAATAAGTAGCATGAAAAAATTAAAAAATAACATACTAAATTATTGATAACATAAATAAACTAAACCTGTTTTATTCGAGTGCTTCACAATTGAACGTCTCCAGTCGATTAAATACCTGCAAACAAATTACCACAAGTTAAAATATGAGAATATGGTCAACCATTATTCTATATATAATTTGATGCAAAAGAAATTTCTAGTTGCCTCTATCTTTATAACACAAGTCCATCAGGTAGAAAGTGTATTATTTCCTTTTGCTACATGGTGTTGAGGTATGTATATTTCTTGTCCAGTACTTTCTCCCCACTGATCCCCACTGACTCTTTTTTTGTAGAAAGAAACTCAGCACTCATTGCATCCATACTGTGCTTTATAGCTTCTTTTGCATCTCCATACCCATGCATAATTTGAGTGACATAGGTTATTCATAAAATTTCAATGCTTAATTTGCAATAAAAGGGCATTAATAATTTCTTAGTTTTACGTAGGTAGTGTTGTTCATGAGATGATTCATGGCTAGATACTTATGTCAAGGAATAAATAATGATTTATAATTATTTTCAATTAGTTCGTACAAATAAATAACAAACACGATGCATTTTATGACTAGTTTCTAGGAAGTTCCAGTATAATTGGTGTACTGGTTGAGACCCCACAAAACAACAAGAATTTAAAACCATTCAAAGTTACCTGATATATTACTTATCCCTGGAGGAAATTCAATGAGATCTCCAAGTTTATACCATTTTAGTTCTTAGTCCCCATTAAAAGATGAAATTATTGTACTCAAAGGGACTTTCTCAGCCTTCCCCAGTCAACAACCCCAACTCCGCTAGTGGTGGAAATAGGGAAAGCATCCCTGGTGTCACTACAATTAGTAAGTGTATATTTAGCGTTGTAAATGGAAAAGTGGAAAAAAATAAAGAAAACCTTTCCTTGCATTAAAATATATATATTCACACCAGAGTCTCCATGGTGTTATTGTCTTATGATCAAATAACTTTTTTCTCACTTGATAGTAGCATGACAAAATTAAAAAATAACATATTAAATTATTGATAACGTAAATTAACTAAACCTTATTTATTTGAGTGCTTCACAACTGAAC
>SNQJ01S0100198.1:0-30902 GCA_010110895.2 Picea sitchensis | reverse complement strand
TTAAAACACTACCCCATATTGACCAATATAGTTGGGCACCTTCATCTGCAAATAACTTTTTGTCATTTGGAAAGGAGAACAAGGTATTCCAACACACCCATGGATTGTGAGAAACCACTTCATGGAACTGAAATGTTTCCTTAAAAGAGAATTGTTGAGAGTATAAAGCATCACAAACATAAAGACTAAAGCCAACTACCTTCCTAGGACATTGTAACATGGCATACAATATGGTATACCACATTTCATGTAATTATTTTTTTTTAAACCTAAAGTCATCGTCGCAATATCAACGCAAGTTCGTCGGAAAAATTTTACTATTTTACCACAACCGTCGCTATAGCGATGAAACTTCGTTGCACTTTGCCATGAATATTCGTTGCATATACAACATGTGCGTCATAAATTTTGTTTTGAGATATTTCACTCGTCGATATTACCACATATTTTCGTCGCAAGTTGCGACGAACTTTCGTCGCACATTCAGCAGTTGCGTCGTAAGTTATTGGCTTGGCATAGCTTTTCGTCCCAATTGCGACGAAGTTTCGTCGTAATTGCCACATTTCTTCGTTGTTATTGCGACGATGGTTCGTCGTAATTACAAAGATGCATAGGGTTAACCGATATTGAATGTGGTGGCACGTGGAGAGCTAATTTTGTCGATGTTTCCACGCACACTTGGATCATGGATATAGTGACGAAATTATTTCGATGAAAAAAAAATATCGTCTTTCGTGGAAATTGCGACGGATAAGTGTGGCAATATCAATTTAAAACCGTTGAAAATTTTCTCATATGTATTCATGGGAGGACCACAACAACAGTAGGGGAATAACATGGATTTCATCTGAAAAGTTGGTAAACTCACCATACCTTCTTTCGACGGATCGTCCAAATGCACCACCAGAGCTTGAGTACAGAAGCTAGAAACATACTACAAGATCAATCAGATAACTGAGACAGAGGCCATCAGTTTCAAAACCTTACACTTGGAGGGTGAGGCACACGAGTAGTGGTATCATGGATTGGTGACATTGGATCACAGTCGCATCACCTCCTATAGGGAGTTCACAAAGAGGCTCATGGATAGGTTTGACAGGAGGGATCCCGAGATGCACTTCAGGGATCTAGCCTAGTTGAAACAAACTGACACAGTAGAGGCATTCATCACAGAGTTTCAACAGGTATTTGTGGCAATGACAGATATATCATAGCCCAGGATAATCATGCTATTCACAGAGGGATTCATAGATCCTTTGAGAGGATGGGTGAAGGCATACATGCCTCCCACCTTGCAAGATGCCATCCTTCACACTTGAGATTTGGAAGACTCAGTGAAAAAGACTAAAACCTTTTCCAAGCCCTCTGTACCCCAGAAGGATCAAGACAGGAAGCCATTCCAGAGAGAATGTAAGGGAAAGGATAAGTTGGATGATGATACTAGGTGAGATCTTATGAGGAAGAATCTTTGCTTCAATTGCAGAGACCCTTGGGTCCTAGGCCACAGGTGCATGGGCAAGGGATAGATTCATTATATCGAGGTGGCAACAAATAGTGTGGATAGTGAAGAGGAGGAGCAGGACAATGGATCCACTAGCTCAAAGGAGGAGTCGAAAAAGGCAGAGGAGAAGCCTCCCTGTAGATCATTGACACCGGTAGGAGCCCATCCTCCAGTAGTCCCACAACCGCTTGAGAATTCTAACATGAGGAAACCAGCAAAGGGAGGAGTCATAGTGACCCTTTCTAGTGTTCCCAGGTATGATAGCCTCTGGATCAGAGGGAATATTTAGGGGCAATGGGAAATCGCCCTGATAGATGGTGGGGCCACCCACAACTTCATCGATGCTTCACTAGTATTGAGACAGGCACTTCAGACAAAGGAGTTTGAGGGGTTTGATGTTGCAGTAGAAGATGGACACATAGTGGAGTGTTTAGACAGAGTCCCAGACTTGGAGGTAAAGTTAGGCAACTACACGGTGAGAGACATATTTTATGTGGTTGACCTATCAGACACATATGTGGTGTTGGGAGTCTAGTGGATGGTTACCTTGGGAAAAATCACCACCAATTACCAAACCTTGGAGATGGGATTCAGAGACCATGACGGGAAGAAGGTTGTTCTAAGAGGTATATCAACAGGAGCACCCATGACAGTTTCATCCAAGAGGATGGAGAGGATATTCAGACATGGGGAGGTATCATATGATTCTGAGTGTTTGATCACTACGGGGAAGGATTCAAAGGGTCGACAACAATATCATATAGAGATCAAGAATTTTTTGGGATGGCATCAATAGGTTTTTGAGTCGATTCCACTTGGGAGACCACTTGACAGGGGGTTTGATCACACCATTGAGTTGGAAGAGGGGGCCAAACCGATGATCACCCCCCCCCCCATCATCATCCTAGGAGGTTCAAGAATGAGATAGAGAAGGCAATCAAGGAATTTCTAGCGATGGGACACATCAGACCGAGAAGCATCCCATTCGCTTATTCATTTGTCTTAGTTCTGAAGAAGGATGGAACCATGAGGATGTGCATTGATTACCAATACTTGAACAAGAAAACCATCAAGAACCGATATCCTATCCCACGCATTGACGAGTTGATGGATGAACTGCATGGGGCAGTTTTCTTCTCAAAGATTGATCTACGCTCTGGGTATCACTAGATCAGCATCTGAGAGCAGGACATAGAGAAAACGAAATTTTGATGTCACTTTGGACATTTTGAGTTCCTAGTTATGCCATTTGGGCTAACCAATGCACCCACTACGTTCCTGTCTTGCATGAACCACTTATTCAGGGATCAGTTGAGGAAATCAGTCTTGGTTTTCTTCAACGACATCTTGGTCTACAACAAGACATGGCAGGAGTATATGAGGCACTTGGATGAGGTATTGAGCATCATGAAGGCACATTCATTATATGCCAAAGAGTCCAAGTGTGAGTTTGGTATGACATATATTCTTTACTTAGGTCATATCATCAGTGCACAGGGGGTATAGGTGCACTAGGAAATGATCAAGGCCATTCTATACTAGCCAATGACTAGGAACGTAACATAATTGAGGAGTTTCTTTAGGCTATGCAACTATTACAGGCGGTTCATTCGAGGTTTTTCTCAGCTTGGAGCACCGCTGATGGATCTTACCAAGCATGGGGATTTCATCTGGACCGAGGAATCACAGAAATCCTTTGATCACATGAAGGAAGTCATGAGCACTTGTCTAGTGTTGGCATTACTAGACTTCACCTTGCCATTTGTACTAGAGTGCGACGCATCCGACGAGGGTATCGGGGTAGTTTTGATGCAGGGAGGACACCCCATTGTATTCAAGAGCAGGAAGCTCAGTCAGCCCGAGAGGTTGTACTCCATTTATGAAAAGGATATGTTGGAAATCATGCATGCCTTGACCAAATTCAGACAATATTTGGTGGGCATCAAATTTGTAGTCAAGACAGATCACAACAGCTTGAAGTATTTCCTTGAGCAGAAGGACCTCAGTGAGCGCAAACAAAAATGGGTGACGAAGTTACAGGAATTCGACTTCGACATAGATTATGTCAAGGGGAAGAAGAACATTGTGGATGATGCACTATTGAGGAGACCTGCGACCTGTTCTTTGATGGAGATTTCAGTAGATTGGAAATCCCACTTGTTAGTGGAATATTCCAAGAACAAGTTCGCTTTTGAGGTGATGGATGGGCATATAGAGGATGACAGGTATAGGGTCATTGACGATGTCATATTCTACAAGGATAGAGTCTAATTGGTTCCATATTCAGGGCTCAAGAAGAATATTCTCACAACAGTTCATGATTCACCACTAGAATACCATCGGGGGTTTTTCAAAACCTACATACAGATTAGGGAGAGGTTCACATGGAAGGGCCTCAAATAGGACGTTATGAGACACATCAGTGAGTGTGTGACTTTCCAGTAGAAAAAGTCAGAGAATTCTCTTCCAACAGGGCTACTTCAACCACTCCCCATTCCAAAGCAGAAATGGGAGAGTATATCGATGGACTTCATCACATGTCTACCCAAGGTCCAGGGTAAGGACTGTATCTATGTAGTGGTTGAAAGATTGACCAAGTTTTCTCATGTCTATGCCATATTGACAGAGTACAATGCAGTTCAGGTAGCTGATCTATTCTTCAGGGAGGTCTTCAGACTTCATGGGTTGCCGAGGAACATCATCAGTGACAAGGACAGTCAGTTCATGGGGACATTCTGGAGAGATTTTTTTTGGTTGGTGGGGATAGAAATGACACCCATCACCAGCTATCACCCTCAGATAGATGGGAAGACCGAGATTTTCAACAAGTGGGTTGAAGGATATTTGAGGAACTATGTAGGTGGACAACATAGAACATGGGTAAAGTGGCTACATCTAGGAGAGAATTGCTACAATACCACTTTCCACATATCCATTGGTATGACACCCTTCCAAGCATTGTACAGATATGATGCTCCCACTATGGTAGACTTGATTTTCGGGGAGATCATATCTCCCAAGGCCAAGCATTGGATCATAGAGAGTCAAGAGATTCTCAAGTTGTTGAAAGAGAACCTGCAGATGACACAAAACTGACAGAAGATGAGTGCGAACAGGCACATGATAAAGCGTAGCTTTGAGGTTGGGGATTTAGTTTTCTTGAGACTCCAACCTTACAGACAATCATCTCTGAAGAAGAGTGGGATCGAGAAGCTCAAGCCCAGATTTTATGGCCCTTATAGGATCATGCGCTGAGTAGGTGAGGTTTCTTATGAGTTAGAGATTCAAGAGGGGAGAAAGATTCATAACGTGTTCCACGTATCTTGCCTCAAAAAGGTAGTGGGATTATTCATTATCACATCAAAGGAGATTCCCCCATTGGATGATGAGGGAAAGTTGGAGTTGGTTCCAGAGGAGGTTTTGGAGTTCCAGGAGTGGAAACTGAGGAGTAGGGTCATCAGATAGTGTTTGATCAGATGGAGAGGGCTTCTAGTAGAGGACACTACTTGGGAGAGCGAGAAGGTGTTGCAACACCCTGGACTGGTATTGCTTGAGGACAAACAATTTCCATAAGGGAGGACTGTAATGTCCCTTTCCAAATAGGATCTCTAGAGAGGAGGCTTAATGGTATAAACCACCCCGTTAGACTATATACAGGGCTAGAAAAGGGGTAAATAGGGTTACTAGAGGTCACTCCAGTCAAAGGTGTTATGTTCAGAAAGTGACATTGAGCTAAAAATGGTTAAAAGCGCTTTTAAGTCATTATGAGTTAAAAATAGAACAAAAGAGCTAAAATTAGAAGTCAACAATGAATTAGGGTTTCAACAGTGAATTAGGGTTTTGGAAATCTATAAAAGAAGAGTCAGCGACCTAATTCATCATTATGCAGATTATGACTTGTCATTGAGGAGAGAGGCACATCCGAAGAGAGATAGTTCAGTGGATTCCAAGAGGAAGACACCAATTGGTTGATTTCGGTGTTGAGAGACACACCCTAGTCACTGGGAAGATCACACAGGTCTTCCATCATTCTTCAACAACAGTTACACAGGGTCCAACAGCAAGGGCACACTTATCTAGAGTGAGGGCACATATATTAAGGAGGTTAAGTGGATCAACTTGTCCCATTCGGGAGGATTTTAGAGATTCCCCTCCGACCCAGTTAAGGGGAAGGCAAGGCACATATTTTGCCTGATTCCTCGTCAGATTCCGACAGAGGAATCATCTGGGGTTCATTTTCTAGACTTGGAAGTGCGACACTTTTGGCAGACACATTTGGGGTTCCCGAGAGAGAATCATATCAGATTCAGGGAAACCCTTCTGACCCATTTCCTAGTAGACCAAGGAGATCATTTTGAGATACATCTCAGTCGATTATGATGGTGGAATCACTAGGGAACATTTTTCCAGTGAGAGAGGGGCGCATTCCCCCAAGGGGATTCATCCGGGGTACAAACACACTAGCAGAGGGGCCGGTCAGTTACCAAGCCTGAGAGATAGAGTAGGGCGCACCATTTGGGACAGTTTCCAGGCTATTCCAAGAGGTATAGCCACTAGGGTGAACTTTCCAGACTTCCAGCAGTTACCGTATGAGCTTACATAGTTTTAGCTCATCCATTGATCCCACAGTGCTCATCTATTATTAGGTATTATCATTTAGTTTTCTTATTTCATTCTAGCTAAGATCCTTTTGTCTTTTTATCTAGCCAAGTGATTCATTTTATTTAGCCGTATTCGACCTTTGTACTCCACAGAGATATCATAATATAAAATTTGCAGTCCTTTGTCACATTTGTTATTTGTATGATCATTTATATGTTGTAAACGATTAATCCTACACACACATTAGCAACGTTTCCTAGACTAGCCAAGTCAGGAACATTGCATTCTCCCAAAAATTCCAACCATCCATTACTCTTGAAAAGAAAAAGTTTACAAAATAAATAATATACAAAAATAAAGGACAAAAATCCTCCTCTGAATTTCTTGGATCTCCCCTTTAGCTCTGAACTTTCTCATATATTTATGCAATGAGTGAACAGTCTGGGCATCACTAACAATTTACACCACCTGAAATTTTCCTCGGAAATAAACCACAATATCTCTCAAATCGCGCATTTGTTTGGGAAAATATCATGAGTAAGCTAAATGGGTTTGTTCCGCAGATGGGTTTTCATCCGTTTCTTGAGATTCCTCACAGTTTGGCTACCATCTGTCCCACAAAATGATATTTCTGTTCTTGAACACATTTCCAAATCTTATCTGTTGTTGCTCATAAATTATTTGCAAAAATCCAATGTTATTTTTGGATCAATTATCTTGAACGTATTTAGATAATAAAATCAAACCATGATCATATCCGTACCAAATATTTGATAATATAAACCGGTCAAACAAAATAAACCAATTTAATAACCTAAATATAAAATTTTTGAATAAAACAAAATCTATAATAATTAAATTAAAAATGAATTTAAACTAAAACGTAACTATAAGTTGTAAACTCATATTTTCCTTTTCAAAATATGATCTTAAAATTCTAGAAGCTTCAAGTTGATGTGTGGAAAAAAACAATTAATTTTAAGTTTCCACAAAATCAAATAAATGATAGATAATTCTTTTTTTAATTTATTTTAAAATGAGATGAAAATGAAAAAATAATTTAATTGATTAAACCCACCTAATGATTTTTTGAAAATGAGAAACCAACCAAGATATTATTTGATGAAGTATTGAACCCATTATTCAAAATAGTCAAACTTGCTAATGAGCAAAAGGAGAAAACATAATTATAATTTAAACGAAAATAAACAATTGATAAAAAATAATGTTTTCGTTTAAATTAAGATTTCTATGCTCATTTCTAAATTTTGACATATACTCTTGTAATGAATGTCTCATACTATGGTGAATGTATTAATTTTGTCTCAAATCAAGACAAGGTCTAGGACTATTCGAAAAGGTTGATTCTGTAGCTCATTTTAATTGCCAAGATTCAAAATAAAATTACGAAACCACAGAATTTTAGGGTAGGGATGATAATATTTAATACATTTTCATAACATACTGTGTATTATTAGAGATCTAAACATGTCTCTCCCTCATTCAAATTTGATCAAATGTGAAAAAATGTCATAGAAAATATGTGCCACAATAAGATTTCTTCTTGTAAAATCATTGTTATTAATCCATGTTTTCAACCAAGGCATTCTCATAGAATATAAATTCAATAAGGAAGAGGTAATAAAAAACTCCCAAACTATGAAGCTCGTCGATCAACATCAAAACTATGTAGAAAAAAAATGAAATGGCATTTTAATTTCATGTTGGAAGTCATTAAATTCAAACCAAATAAAAGAAAAGAATATAAACTCAAACAAACCTCGAAACAATGCAAACCAATACCAATCCAAAAAAGTCAAAGGGAAACAAATGAAGAATCCAAGTAAAATTTAGAGGGAACCTAGATTTTGATTAAAGAAAAAGCAGGGGGTTGTTGTGGGAAACCAACAAGAAGGGGATGCCTGAGTCTCAGCCTGGAGGGTGAGTGACCGCAGGGAAGATGAGACTTTGATACTTTTTATAAAATATTGATTGGGATCATGCACACAATGGGTATGTCAAGGAAAAACAATGATCTAGGATAACAAGACAACCATATGGATGCAGATCCATGAACTAACAATGATCCAGGATAACAAGACAACCATATGGATGCAGATCCACGAACCAAACGTGACAAGTATTATGATGGATTATGAACAGTTTCCTCTTGAATTTTGCACAACAAGAAATATTTTCACTTGAAATTGTGGACAATATGCTTGTTGTCCAAAATTTATTGAAGGCAGGTGACGAAAGCCAAGCATATGGAAAGGATCTGACCAAGAAAGAGGATCAAGATTTCTGAAGTAGCTAAATAACAAAGGCATGATTGTGTACATCGAAACAAACATTGAGGAAGGTGTTCCTTTTAAGGGGGAGTGTTAAGAACCAAAATACCAATATAACATAGAAAACCTCATAAAAGTACTCAATGCCTTGAAAAGATACAATTTCAGATAATAAGCCTCTTCTGAGGGCAACCTCCCCACCCTACCTCTAAATGTTCAAGTACAAGATGATTCAAAATGAAAATGTCTCCTTGGTATATATAGGAGACCAGGAGGTATAATTACAACCAATGGCCTAAAAGCCTGAGACAAATAAAATAACATTACTAATATAATATACCCCACCAGGGTACGAGCCAATATTAGGGCTTAACATGCCCCTCCTCTTGAGACAAGTGTTGTCCGCAACACCTGAGTAACTCTGGATGCTTCCCAGATAAAAGACTCATCTCTCCCAAGTGGAATCTTCACCATAGTTTCCATTTAATGAGATACTCCTAAATGGATCTATTCACCGATGAATTCTTGTGTCGATGGCTTCAAAGGTTCCAATATGATTTTTCCTTTCCTCGCCAAGTTCTGGAAGAGTAGTTTGAATCGATCTTGTCACCTATAACCTTCTTTAATCATGAAAAAATGGAAAACTCAGTACCTTCGTGAAGATGCAGAAGCCTCCTAATTTGTATGCCATAGTACCATTATTTTGCAACACCTTATAAGGGCCATAGCACTTTGCTGATAATTTATTATCCCTCTTGGCTTGATTTGAGGGACATCTGTTTGTATGGTTGTAGTCTTAAAACACCCAATCCCCCACTTCAAAACTTTCACTGCAATATTGATCTGCTTGTTGTTTCATGCGATTTTGTGCCATGGACAGGTTGTCCCTTAAGATTTGAGAACTTGTTGCTGATTCTCGATGTGATCTTCCACTGCTTGAACCTGTTGGCAGCCATTTTGCAATTTTATCTTTCCTTATAAGCTGCCTACACAAGGGTTTTGAACCTCCATTACTCGTTGCAATTCTTTAAACGAAGCGACACTATTATCTTTTTCTTTCGCACACTTTCCTTTAGAGCCATTTTTCACGACTGCAAGCATGAAACCTTGAGTTGGAAGTCATGTTGATAGCGTTAAAATCATCTTTGATTATTACAGATATTTTTATGTCGTCATGACTCTTTTACAAATTCCACTACTGATCATAAGTACATTTATCAAAACACTGCTTCCTTTATTCACTTTGCATTTGATTTTTGTTAATGTGACTTCATTTTATAAGTTCATGATGCAATGATATTCTGGTGTTTTTTATTGAATCCTTGATACAATGGTGATACAATATTCTATTGTCTTTGATCAAATTCCTTGATGCAATGGTTTCATGAGAACGCATTAACATTGTGGGATTAAATCCATGGTGCAATGGTCGATGTAGTGGTTTCTTTGAATCATACAAACACTATTGTTGATTTAATATACAAACCAATTGTTGGTTATGAACACTATGGTTTTCAAGTGGTTATTTGATATTTCATTCGGTCAAAATCTTTTGGTTAAGTGAATGTTATGGCTTTCTCATGAGTATGTGAATAATCCATTTGATATTTGGTGTACAAAGATTTGATTGTGATGTGAATGAAGTTATTACCAAGGAGCCGTCAATTGTACATGCCAACATGAATGTTTTGTATGGTTTCAATTCACTCCACCACCCTCGCACGAGATAAGCATTAACGTCAGCTTTGCACCTCGGCTACCTCAGTTGTTTTGGGAAACTCAAGGAAGTTAGTCATGTGTCACTTCCCCTGCCAAAACCCTCACCGCTTAATTCTCAAGGGTGGTGTTATCTACTATGGATCTCAGAGGTGTGAATTTAACCCCATGGTGTTCGTGAGTCTATTATTTTTTTGATAGTTCCGTAGATAGACCGCTAGGGCTAACCTCTGTAATTGCCTCCTTAGACATCGCTTTTGAGCGATTCGGGTAAACGGTTTGAATCAGATCAAACCCTTGAAAACTCACAACTGGAAAATTAGCCCTTTTACCTTCATCATGGGAGGTTGCCTTAGAAATTGGGTCTTTATAGAGATATGGATCATCCTTTAGAGGTCAAATTTCAGATCTTCTACGTGGTTGAAAGGTGTGTTTTGGGTCTGTGTGCATTTGCTGGAATGTTTATTACCTCTCTAGACCTGGGCCTTAGAAACCCTTCCACCCATCTAGCCTTGTGCCTCAGCCTCCTATGAACCCTTGATCAATCCAAAGATTTATCGCCGCCTCAAGAAAGTCAAAAGACCATGTGTCTTATCATGTTCAAAAATGTTGAGGCAGCCACCGCCATTGTTAACTCGAAATTATCCTGACCAAATCGTATCCCTACAACCAAGGTATGTTATTTCAACATTGATTTTATAATGATTTGGTTTGTTTTAAATTAGCACATAAATCCATTGTGTTTGCTTAGAATTAGTATAAAAGATTTGTCGGACAACCGGCATAGTTATGTTTTGATTGAATTGATGCAAAAACGATTCTATTTGTTTTGAATTAGCAATGAACGATTTGGTTTGCCTTGAATTAGTAATAAAGGATTTGTTTGATAGGTCGCATACATTTATGTTACCATTGGATTAATTTAATAAGATTTTGTTTGTAAATATGACTACAGCCTACAAAATCGCGGTGAGATTCTGTAGCCAGTCATAAAATTCTAATTTCTCGTTGATTTTACAATTAAATACAATCTGAACAACATGTATTTTTGTGCATTTATAGGTACACAAGAATTTCAAAGGAAATTGGATCAACTATGGCATCTTTGAACATGCTTTGTTACACAATTTTGGGATTAGGTTGTGTGTCTTAGTTAGGAATAGCAATTTGGGAGATTGATTCCATATTTTGTGCAAATAGTTTTAATGATTTCCACATGGAATGTTTCATCCTGGTGGCCTTTAAAATTTATTATTTTTTGTAAACAATCCATCACTCTTGGGAGAATAGAGACTATGGACTTATGATTATACAAACTTGAATAGAAGTGGATTTGTTGTAACGGCTTTTAGCTTCAATTTATCTTACTTTTGTTCAAGTTTTGTGGATAACAATTTGTAATCAAATTATTGACTCTTTAGATATCAAGATTTGTTATGGGTTGATGCATTATGATTTAAATTTTGTCCATATTTGATGTATCCCATTTTACATACAACAATTATCACTGTTTTAATTTAATGAATAGAAGATAAACCTTCTATTCATTAACTTTGTTAAATGAACTGTTATGTACAAATCTTCAAGACCGATTTATCTAATGATGATCTGTAAACTATAAATTGTTGTTGTTTTATGTCTTGTTTGTTCTCATTAATCTATTCAAGAGCTTGTTGGCTTCACATGTTATTATAGGAAGTTTGTGAAAAAATATGGTGCTGGTTTCTCCCATCAAACAGCTAAATCGAATGTTGTGAACAGGACAAATAGGAAGCATTTATGTAGGTCAGTTTATTAGTGTTATTCAATTAGTTAATTAATATATGAATTTATTGTAATCTGAACATGTTTCATTGTTCATCTATATAGTTCGTGATTTATAGTTAGATTGCTATTTTAATTGCTTAGCTTAGATAGCTTTCATTTTATTCCTTTCTCATAAAAATTATAAAATAAAATAATAGCTTCACTGTCATAAAACAATTCACAAACGATTTTGCAAATTTCGATCAAAAATTTGTATTCAGAATATCATATATATAATTGAGATTTAATTGTATTGATAGCTGAACATTTAATAAGTAGAATTATTGTTTTATGATATTAGTTAGTGAAATGTATATACATGTTTTAGATTTGTATATGTATTGTTGTAGCCGCTTTTTAGTGTTAGATTAGTTTCTTTAGCTTTCTAGTTTTTCTTCGCTTCCTAGACTTAGATCGCCAATCTAAGCCGCTAAAATCGTCGGAGTGGGTTAATCCAAATGACTTTAAAGTTATTTAGACAACCCTCGACCGGGATCCACTTCTCCAAGCTTGACGAGCCATTACCTCCTCGCTTCTATCAACAAATGGCACTAGAAGGAGGGGCTAACTCAATAAGCCGGCCTTGTAGGAGCCTTATTTTAAATGTATTCAATTCCCCAATGTCTCCCTGAATCATTGTGTTGGAACACACTTTCAACTTCTCATTACCCAATGTTCCCAACGGTGACAGCCTCTCGCTTGTCCAAACTCACCCTCCGACATGGTGGAGGCAATATCTGCTAAAGACTATCTTAACAAGTTTTGGTGCAAATGCATCAAACATAAAATATCAAATTTAGGATTTTTATGCAGACTATTCTCTTTTACTTTTAGAGGTCAGATAAAACATTGGTTTGAATCCTTTCCAACATGTCACATTTTATTGGTTTCAATTTGTAGATGAGTTTCTGGATGCTTTTGAAATTTATGATTTCGGGATCAATTATGAAGAATTTCATACTTCGCAAATCAACGACGACTCATCTTCAAAAGACTTTTGACAAGAGTCTATCATATCTTTTGTAAATTTAATCTCGATGACAAGTCATTGGCATTAAATCTCTTCTATGATGCTTCCATCCTCTCCATTCAGTCATGTTCAATCAAAAAACGAAGAACCAATTGAAAATCATATCACTCAACTGAAAGAACAATCTCGTAAGAAGAGGTAACACCCGGATAATGTTGAATGCTTCAGAGGTAGAATCTATTGATCAAGCTCTTATTGACAACCAAATTGTTTTTCCCTTTGAATCATTGTATTTTCTCAGCCTAAGACTAGTATGGAAGAAGATTTGTTTCTGGATCAAGGTGAATATCCCTCATTCTTGTAACTCATGCTCTAATCAACATTTAAAATCAGTCATTGAAGAACACTTGCTTAATTTAAAATCATCTTGAATGTTCTAGTACTTCTATGAAACTGATTAGAGAAGAAGATATGCAACTAGAAGAAGAAAACCTTAAACCTTCATCCTCAAAATGCACTTTGTTCACGTGAAAGACTATTAGGATGTTTGTCAAGCATAAATTTTGAATTATCTATCACACAAAAGGCAAATCCAAGGATGATCATATCATGTTGAGGTATTCGCCACCAAAACAGAGTAAGGGTTTTAAAGAGAGAGGAGAAATTCTTGAGAATACCATTGTTAACTCAAGAGATTCTTTTCATGTGCTTATATCCCATTCCTTTATTCTTTATATCTTGATCTCTTCCTAGACTCATGGACTTGACATCTTACCTACACATCCCACCGCTCTTCCACCACAATCATATCATTTTGATATGCTAAATTTTGGTGAAATTAACTGAGCATAAATACTGATAAAACCGGATTTGACGTATTGTTCACTTTCACACTCACATGGGAAAAGGACACATTTAAGTAGATGATTTTACACAGTTTATTGTTTAAAAGGACAATGTATTATATTTTATGGAGATCAAACATCCTACATTTCATATTCGTTTTGCTTAGCTTGAATCTTAATGTTTATACTCCACATTTTGAAATGATCAATCTCATCAAGGAAACATTCAAACCAATGATCCAATTGATTGCACAAATCCCCCCTATGATGAGTTTCCCATTGATATATTCGCTTCATCAAAGTCATGGTTTGCATCCCCATTTTGTGACAATCTTAGGGATGGCTTGAATATTCATATATAAAAATTCATAATAAAGACAGTTGTGCTTGCTTTCTTTTACCTAAGTATCTTGGAAGTAAGAGTGACATATTTCTTTTAGATCCTCCATGTGAAGAAATTAATGAACACTTAGAGAATCACCTGTGAGGAGGATGGTGCATTTCAGCCTTGGTTGATGGTTATTTCATTTCTTCGTAATCCTAACAAGTTTTTCAAACCTACTTACACTCTACTTCATGTCATTAAGGACCCTTTATCATGACAAGATTGCACAATGGTTGGAGGGTTCATACATCAAGAATATTCAGTGGAATGGTAAGATCATGCTTACTTTGTTTTTAGATGATGATTATGAAGGTAAGTGTGATATGTTTCGGCTATTTTGATATATTACCATTCTTATTAGTAAAGCTTGATCTTGTTTCCATTGCAGATTAGAGTTACTCCGATGGCTTACGGAAACATGACTTCACGTGAGTATTCTGATTTGTTTAATATCAGTTAGAGTAGGTTTTAGGAGTAGGTTTTATTTTAGTTGTATTTCTCACTATTTCTTGTAATAATGCAGTCATGAACTCAAGTGGATCTAATTCAAGAGAACCATAATGTCTACCCCGTCGTGAAGTCTGCTTGATCCTTTTTTCTTTGCTTTTAGTTGAATATTTATTTCAAAAAACACAGTATCGCTATGAAAAAATACAAAATGGAAAGTGGCAGATAAATAAATTTGATTCAACCCTGACCCAAGGCACCATGAGTAAGACTGCTTTCCCATCAAACAAGATTTTCCTACTTTCAGCCTCCCAAGGATTTGTTTCATATGAGGCTTCTTGATGCACCTTTCCGGTACATATTTGTTTCTTTTGTTTTGTTGTTTGGATTCCTTTGCTTTCCAATTTTTCTTCAATGGTGTGTTTTGTTTCCATTTATGATTATTAGTCTTTCTTTGAAATACACATACCTAATGAGCTTGAACTCCGCTCGCATAAAGAAAAACAAAAATTTTTCTCCGAAATGATCACGTAAAAGTTGTTCAAACATCAATTATAATATAATTTGAAATTTCATACCGTGGTTGAGAAAAGCCCGTTGTTTGAAAGAAGTTTACCGATTTCGATCCGTGAGTGAAGCCTGCCACGATCATCTATTTTCTTCTTACACTGTCCCCCGCTCCTTAAGGGAATAACTAAGAAGATGTCTCCCCTCGCTGGTCTGCTTTTGTCAACAAACCATCTCAATCTTAATGAAGGACAAATTTAAAAAATTTTCACAATCAGAAAATATGTCTAAAATATTATAATTTTCAGCTGCCACCAATTATATATCTTTAAAATTAAATAAACATAAAAGAGATGTGGGAAGTGTTTGTAAACCCGCTCAGATACTGAATATGTCTGCTGGTAGTGGGTAAATGCATGATGACGCCAAGACAACTGGTTGGCACTGAAATGTTCACTGGCAGAGAAGCAATGTTCCGGGTATAAGGAAAATTCGCGGTGCTGGAATCCTTGGACCTTAAAATGTCCTTTATTTTCATCTAGAACTTCAAGTGTGATACTACATCGAGTAAGCTAAACAAAACCTGTCAGGTTATGGACGCCTGTTGGAAGAAGTGGCTCTATCAACAATATTGGAGATTTTATCTTTAATATCATGACTCACTTTTATTAAGATTGTTATTAGTTTTCATCTTTTAAGCATAGCTGGGATTTGTTTGATTAATGATGATGTTAAACAATTTTCTCTCGGGTTGTTTTTGAGTTAGAATTGTTCTCATTATCCCAATCTTGATTTGTTCTTTTGGTAGAGATAATTGCTTCTACCTGTGTGTCACCATTGTTGGCGCTCATTTGCAAGTTTATCCTATCCTCATAAGCTTCCTACACAAGGGTTTTGAACTCTCAATACTCATCACAATCTTTTAAAACAAAATGACACTATTATCTTTCACTTTCTCACACCTACCTTGCTTTTCATTTTTTTCAATGATCGCAGTTGAAAACCTTGAGTTTGAAGTCATGTTGATAGCGTTAAAATCATCTTTGGGTTATTACAGATCTTTTTTTTTATGTCTTCATGACTCTTTTACATCCAACTCAATTATTGATCATAAGAATATCAAAACACCAAGCCTTTATTCACTTTGCATTTGATTTTTGTTAATGTGACTTCATTTTATAAGTTCTTGATGCAATGATATTCGTGTTTTTGATTGAATCCTTGATACAATGGTGATATGATATTATGTTGTCTTTGATCAAATTCCTTGGTGCAATGGTTTCATGAGTACGCATTAACATTGTGATTAAATCCATGGTGAAATGGTCGACGTAGTGGTTTCTTTGAATCATACAAACACTATTGTTGATTTAAATATACGGACCAATTGCTGGTTATGAACACCATGGTTTTCAAGTGGTTATTTGATATTTCATTCGGTCAAAATATCTTTGGTTATGAATGTTATGATTTCGATGAGTATGTGAATAATCCATTTGATATTTGGTGTACAAATCTTTGGATTGTGATGTGAATGAGGTTATTACCAAGGCATCGCTGATTGTACATGCAAACATGAATGTTTTGCATGGTTTCAATTCACTCCACCACCCTCGCGCGCATAAGCATTAACGTCTGCACTCCTACCTTTGTTTGTTTTGGGAAAACTTGCGAGAAGTTAGTTCTGTGTCTACCCTGTCAAAACCACTTACCGATTACCCTGTTGATTGTGTGCTATCTACTATGGCACCTGTAGTGCTAATTTAACCTATGGTGTTCCGTGAGTCCTCATATTGTTTGATAGCATGAGATAGGATCGCTTGGGCTAACCCCGTAATTGCCTCCCAGAGACACGCCATGAGTTTATTTTGGGCAAATCCGCTTTGAATTAGATCGACCCTTTGAAAACCTAGAACCAAAATTATCCCCTTTACCTTCATAGTGGGCGGTTTCTTCATAAAATGAGCCATTACAGAGATCTAACTCATGTTTTATAGGTCAAGTTTCAGATCTTCTCCGTGGCTAAAAGGTGCGTTTTGGTCTGTTTGCAAGTGTTGAAACGTTTTGTTACCTACTTAGGCCTGTGCCTTAGCATCCTACATCACCTCTCTCACCCGTCTATCCATGTGTCTCAACCTCCTACTAGGAACCCTTGATCAATCCAAAGATTTATCAAGCCATCCGGTCAAAGAAGGCAAAAGACCACGTGTTCTATCGTGTTCAAAAATGTAGAAGCAGCCACTACCATTGTTAACTCGAAATTTTCTTGGCCGAATCGTATCCCTACAGCCATGGTATGCCATTTTAACTTTGGTTTTAGAATGATTTGGTTTGTTTGAATTAGAATAATGATTGTGTTTGCTTAGAATTAGTATAAAATATTTGTTTGATAACGTATAGTTTGTTTTGATCAATTGATGCAAAACCATTCTGCTTTGTTTGAATTAGCATGAACTATTTGGTTTGCTTTGAATTAGTTATAAAGGATTTGTTTGATAGATCACATACATTTCTATTACCATTGAATTAATTTAATACGATTATGTTTGTAAATAATAACCACCACAAAAATCGCGGAGATTCTGCTAGCTAGTCATAAAATTTAATTTCTCGATTTTACAATTAAATACAATCTGAATAACATGTATTTTTGTGCATTTACAGTACACAAATTTCAATGGGAGTTGGATCAATTATGGTAGTTTTATAACATGCTTTGTTACATAGTTTTGGGATTAGGTTGTTAGTCTTAGATAGGAATAGTAATTTGGGAGATTGTTACCATATCTTTTGCAAACAGCTTTGATGATTTCCACAAGGAATTTTCATCCTGTGGCCTTTTATATACTTATTATTTTTTGTAAACAATCCATCACCTGTTGGGAGAACAGAGACTGTGGACTTATGATTATACAGACTCTAATAGAAGTGGATTTGTTGTAAATCTTTAGCTTCAATTTATCTTACTTTGTTCAAGTTTTGTGCATAACAATTTGTAATCAAATTATTGACTACTTTAGATATCAAGATGTGTTATGTGTTGATGTGTTATGATTTAAATTCTCTCCATACTTGATGTATCTCATTTTACTCACAACAATTACTCGCTTTGAATTTAATGAATATAAGGTTTATCTTCTTTGTTAAATGAACGGTTATGTACAAATCTCCGCACTGGGATTTATCTAAATGTCATGATCTGTAAACTATAAAATTGTTGTTGTTTTGTCTTGTTTGTTCTGCCAATCGTATTCAAAGAGCGTTGTTGCTTCGCTTACGGTAGAAGCTTTGTGAAAAAATTGCGCGGGTTTCTCCCATCAAACAACTAAACCGGGTGTTGTGAACATGACAAATAGGAAGCACTTCTACAGGTCTGTTTGTTAGTGTTATTCAATTAGTTAATTACTATATAAACTTCTTGTAATCCGAATATCGCTTCATTGTTCATCTATATAGTTCGGGATGCATAGTTAGGATTGTTATTTTAATTTCTTAGCTTAGATAGCTTTCATTTTATTCCCCTTCTCATAAAAAATTATAAAATAAAAAATAATAGCTAAACTAAAGACAATTTACAATGATTTTAAAAATTTTGATCAAAATTTGTATTCTTTAAATACTATACATATATAATTGAGGTTTAATTGTATTGATAGCTGAAATTTTAATAAGTAGAATTGTTTTATGATATTAGTTAGTAAACTGTATATATATGTTTTAGATTTGTATAGTTTGTTGTAGCCGCATTTTCACTTAGATAGTTTCTTTAGCTTAGTTTTTCTTCGTTTTCCTAGGACTTAGATCGGCCAACGGAGCCGCTAAACCCGTCAGCAGTAGGTTAATCCAAACAACTTGGGTTATTTAGGACAACCCTTTACCCTGCATCCACTCCTCCGCTTGACGAAATAATTTCTCCCGTCAATAGAACCTTAGATTTTTCTTTTAGAGAAGAAGTGATGGAAGGAGGTGGTATCCATAAGTGCCATAAATGGTGTCATTTTGCTGCGTGATGAAAGGAAGTGTTATACCACCATTCTCGCCAAGGGTAACCATTTGAACCATTGTGTTTGCTTATCGAGACAAAGCAACGGCTGTAGCTCTCCGTAGAATTTGTTCATCATCTCAGCTTGTCCATCGATTGAGGATGATAGGATATGAGCCAATTGAGTACTCCAAACAAGAAAATAATTATGTCCAAAAATGTCCAAAGTTGAAGATGGGATCTTTGTGACTTACAATAATCTTTGGGTCGCCATGTAGATTTTGAACTGTTTCCATGAATGCGGCAAATCAAGACTAGCTTTGAAGGGATGAGAGAGTACCACGTTTTTGTACTCTTGGTCAGACCATCAACAATCACCATGATGACACTCTTCCTTTCAGACTTTGGTAACCCCGCTGATGAAATCCATGGAAACCTCCCAACACCGACTTGGGATGGATAATGGTTGTAAAAATACCTTGTCTTAATTGTTTCCACCTTTATTTTGTTGGCACACCAAACATTCTACCACAAACCTTTGAACATTAGTTTTAAGGCCATCCCAAAACCTTCTTGACTCTATGGTAGGTTTCCTTTTCAAAATCCCTGAAAGTGCCCTCCCTCTTCTACCGAGAGGTGCAATTCCACAGTACCTCTTTGTTTGAGTTGGGAGTTCTTACAAATATAAGCAATCTTTGTACCATAGTGAATCATTTTTCCATGTAAATGTATCTCATTTAATTGAATCATATAACCTTTGAATGAGTCCACATCTTTTTCACCACTTCCATTCATCCCTTGCTTCTATTATCCAATCGGGTTTGGATGATCGAGATAGCAAAAAAAAAGGCCTCAACATCTCATTCTTTCTTGAGAGTGCATCTGTCACAATATTTTGCTTCCCCTTTATAGACGATTTCAAAATCATAACCCAACATTCATACTCCATTTGTTGTTCTTTGAAGATAGTCTTTGTTCCAAGAAGTATTTAAGACTACTACGATTCATTTTGACCTTGAAGTGCCTACCATAGGGTAAGGATGCCATTTATTCAATGCAGCTAGTATTGCCATCATTTCCTTCTCATGTTCGGTTTTTGTGTCCTTTCCCTTGAGTGGTCGACTAAAAATCCAGGGCCTTCCTTCTGCATTACTAGGACAGCACTAATTCCATTTCCCGAGGCATCACATTCCACAATAAAGGTTTTGTGAATTCCGGTGTGGTCAAGCATGAGATTTACACATCACCTCTTCAAGTTGTCAAAAGCTTTAGTTTCCTCCGAGTCCATGGCACCATCCTTCTTAGTTAGTGTCGTTAACTCAGGCTGCTTATTCTTCCATAGTTTTGTGTAACCCTATGGTAACCCCGCCAAGCCCAAACTCTTCTAAGATTTTTTTACTGTTTTGGGAATCAGCCAATCCATCATGGCCTTAATCTTGTTAGCTCATCTCTGACACCTTCAGGAGATACAATATGACCTAAATACTCTGCCTCCTATACACCAAAGAAACATTTGGATGACAGTATATAGTTGTTGCTCCTTAGTAGTTGTAGCACCTTGTCAACATGTCGCATTACCCATCCTCCCAAGACTTGCTATAGATCCTCAGTATATCATCAAAAATACTAACACAAATTTTCGAAGGAAGGCTTGAAATGGAATTCATCAACCCTGGAATGTAGAAGGTGCATCTAGAAGGCCAAAAGGCATGACCAAAAATTCATAATGGCCTTGATGAGTCTGAATGATGTTTTGGGATATCTTCTTCTCTTCATTATGATGTGATGATACCTCAATAGAGATCCAATTTCAGAAATAGATTGTTCCATGTAGTTTATCTAACAATACATCAATGACAAGAATGGGAAACTTATCTCTTTAATAGTGATCTTGTTGATTTCTCTATAATATTGACACATACACATGAGCTATCTTTCTTGAATGTCCAATCGGGTGCACAGTAAGAGCTTTGGCTAGGTCTAACATACCACCACTAACATTTCTTCAACCATGTGTCTCAATTTCACTCTTTGGGCTGAAGGGTATTTGTATGGCCCGATGTTAGGAGGATCACTCCTAGGAATTAGTTGAATTTCATTATCATGATTTCATGTGGGTGGAATACCTTGGGGAATATCTTAAAATACTTTGGAATGCTTAATAATGATCCCTTTGGAGATCTTGAGGAATAGATGGTTTAGATATTTGAACATCTAGTGAGCATAGTTGTGCAATAACACCTTGATTCCCCTTTTTCACAATACTTTGTCATGCTGTTAGAGATTATCACCTTTCCAGGTTTCCCTGTGATACCTCTTTTAGATCCACTTTTCCTTCCAATGAAAATTTCATGAAAATTCTCTTTGATAATTAAAATCCATTGTTCCTAATGATTGTAACCATTGATTCCTAGTACAACATCTGCACCACCCATGGTATAGAAATCATTGGACTATTCATTACATATTCCCCCCATAGTAAGATTTTATCTTATTGCATTTTCCTGAAATTGATAGTTCCTCCATCTCAGAATCATTACTTAAAACTCATTTGGATATACAAAGCAATTGAGATCTTTGGCTAATTTATAGTGAATGAAATTATGAGTACCTTAATCAATTAGACCATACCTTTTCTTTGATGTATCCCTCTCGATTTTGAGGGTTTGAGGAGCGCTAACTCCAGCCAATGCATTACACGCATATCGGGGAGTCAACTCTTCGCATCTAAATTGCTTCAATGCTTTCATCTTGAGATGGTTATTGTTCTTTTGTTCTTCTTCCTCTTCACAATTCATGTAGAATAATTTCTTCTCACCACACTTATGTTCCTTTACTGTACTTGTTGTCACAATTAAAGCATAAACCTTTTCTTTCTTTCCTCCAATTGTTGAGGTGTCAACCTCAGAGGGTTGAGGTGTTTTAGAAGAAGGAGCATTGTCTCTATAGATGTTAGGATTGGTCCTTCTAGTAACCATAGCCATATTTTTCAACATTTCTTGCCACCTTAAATGTATTCTCCAATGATTTGGGTTCCTAAAGGTGAACCCTCATGTTGAATGTTATCCTTTAAAGTTCCTATGAATACATCAATCAAGTGCTCATCCTGAATATCGGGTTACCTTTATATTCAATCTTTTGGAAGTTCTCTAATGCTCGGGTAACTGAACCCTTTTTCTTGAGATTTATCAATTGGCTAAAGAAGGTATTGCTCCTTGTATCCCTCATAGTGTGCTATCATTTATTTCGGGAAAATTGTCCAAGTGATGAGTGATTTGCAGAACAAAGCCATCGATACCATACAAATTGATTAGGTTCTAACATAAAGAAGTACCTGTACTCTTTTGTGTATGTGGCACATTATGGAGATCAAAGAATGGTTCTATCCAGTATCCATGTGATTGGGTCCTCAAGCATCAAACTTCCTCATATCAATCTTAGAATGTGGTTATTCAAACCAAAGTTGGAGTTTCACCTTGATTCAATTCTTCCTTTTTCCCTCATCATGAATTTCATGGGATGCATTTTCACCTTTTTAGGTACCTCTCTGCTACAAAAATTTTTCTTCAATACTTCCATGATCTCCCTTTTAAAACCATCCATCTTAGTATCCAACTTAGCTTCCATTGAATCCATCTTAGTATCCAACTTACCTTCCATTGAATCCATCTTCTTTTGTAGTTCATTTATTTCCCTACGCATTTCTTCACCTTCATCAAGAGTCTAAGTAGGATTTTCTGGAGGCTTAGTTGGTGTAGAAGTTCCCTTTTTTGGTGGCCTGTTGGCCAAGTATCACTTTTGAACCTTGATTTTGAGGTGGTTCTGATAGACAATATTTCTTCTGTTGTATCTGCCAAGTTTCATCCCTTCTAGGTATGAAACTTTCTTTTATGTAGTTCTCTGATATTTCTTCTCTGCAATGCCACAGGTCTGATCAAAATTGGATGTGCCAAGTGGAATTTATAGTAACTTCCCCACAAATTGCCAATTTTTGTCCTTTCCAGGAGATCTCACTTGTATAGCATGCCCCACACAAAATAATTGACATAAAATTCTGAAACTCCCACACAAAATACTACAGACTATCCATGATTCAATGAAACTAGTCCCACTCAATTTGGATACTCTAGGAAGAAGTTATGATTGTTTTACCTGGAACACCTTCTTGAGACTAGTCAATAGGACTAGTCAGATACCCTATCTTACAAAGGGTGTATATACAAATTTAAGATGACCCAGAAGCTGAAATGTTTATCACAGATACCTTACTAAGTTTTGTAAATATCCTCCAAAGTTCAGGGTCTAGGACGTTACAAAAAGGTTTTAATAGAGAAAATGCCACAATGGATCATTTCATGATGATTCCAGAACCCTATCTTGTATGGAATGTATCTCAGAAAGTATAAGGCCTCAGGAGCTTAATTTTGAACCCAACTTACCTTGATCTGTATACTAAATATCATTCAAGCGGTTTCTTCTGAAACATTGTAGAAAAAAATTCATAGCGAAAATTCCAAGGTGTCTCATATGTAGCAGCGAAACCCCAAGACCTTGAGCTCTGATACCATATGTTAAGATCCAAATACCAAGATAACATAGAAAAACCTCAAAAAAAGTACTCAATGCCTTGAAAAAGATACAATTTCAGATAATAAGCCTCTTTGAGGGGGAAACCTCCTTTAACTCCACTTAAATGTTCAAGTGCAAGATGATTCAAAATGAAAATGTCTCCTTGGTATATATAGGAGACTAGGAGGTATAATTACAACTAATGGCCTAAAGCCGACATAAATAAAATAAAATTGCTAATATAATATGCCCCAATTAAGGGGTAATGAGCCAATATTAGGGCTTAAAAGGGAGGGGATTTTAATACCCATGTTTACCCCATCTTGTAATTAATCATTAATTATGATTACCATGCTATGGCATGTGAAAAAGTTAAATGTATTATTGTTTATCTTTCCAATAACTGACTGTGGGGGTGAAGCCTTGAAGTACTGGCCATGATGTCACTAGATAAAAGAGTGAGGAAACTATAAAGAGTGTTCATTATGTCAAAATGACCCAAATTCTCTTTGTTGAAATAATAAACCTCATCCCGATCCCAAGGAAAAACTAGTGAATGAGAAAAGGACTAGTGGTTGAACAATCAACTACACCAATGAATGGAGGGATGGAGGGTCTATGTGAGGAGACAACAAATTGTCATCCTGAAGTACCACAAAGTGTAGTTTCCTATAGGCCCATATTGACCCGAGTTCCTTCTGACAGAAGGAAGAGGACAGGTCCAGAATCCTTCACGAGGAGGAAAAAGGCGTGCAATAATACATATGAAGGATGAAAAGAGGAGAAGAGACCAAGACCATAGGGGGGTGTGAAACCCAGATATGCTGAGAGAAAGATGAGATCACATGAGGATCTCTAGTTTAGAAGAAGAAATGAAGAAGACAATTTGTTCTGGTTACTAGAGATAACCAAAGGAGGAATTCGATCTTCGAGGAAGAGAATAACTTAAAGGAATGCACTAGAACATGCAATAGAAAGATCATATAATTCATGGAAGAGTTATGACCTGGAGCATAGAAGACCCAAAGCCCAGAGTGTAGCAAAACAGGGTAACGGGCTTGGTGCTGGCTGGAAAGAAACTGGTGAAAGGAGAGGGAATCGAGGGATAGTGTATCTGTGAATTGACTCTCTTGCACAAAGGAAATCCAATTGGAAAGGAATCCTATAACGTCGTGGAGGCCCTGAGATCAGTGGGGAAGAAGGGATATTTATACTGCTACCAAAGGGGTGGAGGAGAGTAACCTCCCCGATAAATTTCTTGAGTTTTGAAAGAGAACCCAAAAAACCTGACCTGAGAAGAAGGTCACGAGCTTGATGTTGAGGGAGCACCTGATAAACCTCGCAGAGGCTGTGAAAAAGAGAGGATCTCTAAGAAATTTGCATAAGTTTCCCTAGTGATATCATGCCTTGGCACGAGGGTGGCCAAAATGCTAAGAGTGAATGCTTCTTATCCTACGATTGGGTGGAGAGGCGAACACCCACAGCTAGTTGGTTGGTTGCAACTTGTAATAGATAAGTCTTTCATATACTTTGTGCACTCGAATTGAAATGTATCATTTGAATGATTTTATTTGTGATATACATGTGCCTTCTAGATATAGGAGGGTGTTGGCATGATATTGTGTCAATATTTGCCTCGCGTGAAATTGATGGTAATAATTCTTATTGTTATTCTGTAAATTGTTGCATTTGAATAGTTGTAAGATGACAAGTTTTGGCTGCTGTGTTGGGTGGAAAAATCCTCAAGGTATTTTTCCAAGGATCAAATTCACAATTCTAGAGTCATGATAGACTCCATGGGACTACTACAGTCATATTGATCCCTCTAAAATACCTTTACATGTTATAGAACTTGAGTTATGTGAATGGAAGGCACTTCCTTCAAACCAGTCATCCAACAGACAACGACCTCATGACCATGACCTTAACCAAATTTTGGCTAAGAGTTAGGAGTGTAGCCTTTGAAACTTGAAAACTTTCCATAGGACCAGGACCATGGAACCCCTCGCTACACTAAAAGAGGAGCTAATTTATTCGGGACTCCAGGTTGAATGAACATTGCAATGTCCTAAATGTGTTGAAGGTGACTTGTCAGACAAATAACTTGACAGTTAGCTGACAATTGGCGGTCATTTACCTGTTATTATGTGATTCATCCCCTTGTTAAACCTCGATCCACTTCTCAGTCGTGAAGTAACATGAGCTGTAAATATCAGTATATTTAGGATCTCCCCTGACCATTGGACCTACGTCGTGGTTAGTCCGGTGTTGACCACTCCGGGAGAAAAAGGGTGTTAATGGGTGGTACCCCCAAATGCCAAACTCACGAAGTGACGAGGACTATAGATCTGAGGATATTTTGTATCTCCCATAACTATTGGATCTACTTCATGGTTAGTTTGATGTTGACCACTTCGAGAGAAAAAGGGTGTTAAACAAGAGGAACCCCCGAATGTCAAAGTCACAAAGTGATGAGGACTACTGATTCGAGGATACTTCGGGATCTCTCTTTGATCGTTGGATCTAGACCATGGTCAGTCTGGCGCTGACCACTTCAGGAGTAAAAAGGAAACTAAACAACAAAACCTCCAAACACCAAAGTTGCGAAGCAACAAAGGCCATAGATCTAAGGATCCATGTGGACCTATCTCAACCATTGGATAGAGGATATTGGAAGGTTAGGTGGAGGGAGTTCAGGACTTCGGAGCTCTGGGAAATTTTTGTTGTTAGGAGAAGCATGATTATCCCAGAGATTTTCATCTTGGAGTGACATGGCATGATGACATCACCTAGGGTGACGTGGACCCATATTATGCATGCCACGTGTCATCCCAATTCATGCTTTTTACAGACCTTATGTGCCAAATGGAACTTGACATGTGTCACCCATCGATTGGGACACGTTTGATCTCCATATTGCCACATGGCACTCTTGGGTGAATATTTGCTTGACCTAATGGATAATGGGACCTCGAGAGTTCAGAACTTCGAGAGGCTTAGGGTGTTAGAACACATGCTCCGATAGGGCTAAAGGTCAAAGCCACGTGGAAGGATTCTAGGGTTTTAGGACTCCAAAGGATATGCAAGTAGAGAAAAGGGCATTGAGTGCCAAATTGTCGAACATCGAAATCCATTAAGCCTATGCGTTGAACAAGGGTGAAACTCAATCGTTGAATTTAACAATGGATTGATCTCCACTGTAGATGCAGGAGTGCTAGGGAACTCTGGGACTTCGGGACTCTGAGAACATTTCAAACATGGACAAGAAGGACAAAGGGATGAAGGCTCGATAATCACAAAGGCACGAGGAACATTCCCTATGACCACCCCTCTAATGGCCATGTCATCACTAAAGGAAAAAAACCTTAGTCGATTCTGTGCTAGGTGGGATGGCACGAATGAGGTGAACCCATGTGGGTGCCACATGGCCTTTTACCAATTATGCCTGAAGATCTTCAGAAGGGCATAACTTCCAATCCAGAGCTTAGATTTGAGCATGGTAATAGTCGTTGGAAAGATATTGATGAGAAGAAGAGGATGAAGATCTTGGGAAAATTATTCGAGATGATTGAGAAAAGTGAAATTTTGATGTCCCATCCCTCAAAAGGTACTTTAGGGGCCAGGTGTGTTACACTTGTTTGTCTTTGCAATATCTTTCCTGGTGAAAGTTATTCATGAAGAAAATATGCCACTCGGACCTTCATAGGTGCTTGAAATCCCATAGGATGGATGCCATGCCCCACATGTGGGAGGTTTTTGATGATGATTATTGCACCTTTTGAGGTCATCTAGCCTCATGATGAATGCTTAGGATAATGAACCACACATGACATCACCTTCTACACTTGGACATGGCCTTTGGAGACCTAGGACATCACCCTTTAACCCTTGACGTCATATTAGAGGCTAGGGTTTGATGGATGATGTGGTTCTGGAGGTGGTTTGCTAGAGTCAATTTATATACCACCTTTGAAGGCCTAAATCATGTTTCATTTAATCATCAATTTGGATTTTGTAAACTTGTGAGATGTCATGCAGTGTATGTGTAGGCTACAAATTCTTAGCTCACATTATTTTATCTAATATGATTCTAAGAAAATAAAATTACATCACTAATCTACAAATGTAAATGACACTATGAAAAGGAAACACACCACACATCATCTATCATTTAATATTTTCTATTCTATATCACCATGGTAGTAAATCAGGTTGTGTTCAAATTGAAATTTTTTACAACAATACTCCATTTGGTATATAGAGAATCCAATGAATGAATAATAAAAGAGAAATGAAATCAAATGGAAACATAAAACACACCATACTTGCATAAAGGAAAATACTACCATGATCCATTTGAAGTGATCTCAATTCTCCCAGGAACAAGGTAGTGAACTAAGCTACACCGTCATAAACTATATCAAATCATAAAACACAATGAAACTATAAACTTACAATCCATATGGAATAAATTCTCAAGATGTTTTAGTCACTCCATCATAAGTTGGACATATGCTCCAAGAGTCCTTTCATTTGGAATGGATATGACACTCGCTTGAAACAAATATCTAAATATAGATCCACTTGAGATATTCTCAAATGGTTACAACGAATATCTAAATATAGATCCACTTGAGAATATCCTTGAGTGGTTAAAACAAATATCTAAATATATATCCACTTAATGATATAATATTCTCAACTAATTATAACAATTCATAATTAGTTCCAAGATTCATGCTAACTCTCCACATATTTTGGAATGCCACTACTTATCAAATTCAAAATAAGTCAGGTGGGCTACAATAATTTGCATACAATATGTTTAAAATAGTTAATAATGGTGTTGAGCTCCCTAAATCCATGATATATACATGAGATATATTTAAATCTATAATAAAAATTTATATGCACACATGGCCACATAGAAATCTGCCTTCCAATAATTAAAACAATGAAATATATATATTTTTTTTCTTCCCCAAGTGGCTACATGATTGGTGGTGATCGATTCCCTCCTCTGTGGCATGTTAAATCTTCACAACATTTACAAATTCTCTTCACCATAAATTCAAATTTTCTTAAACATTGTAGCTTGTGGACTCATTTCTATAACAACTTGTTCACACATGAGCCATTATTTCAAAAGAAAATACATAATACAGAAATTCTCCCTAATGTTAATCATAATTCAATGAAATACTAAGAAATGTAATGGGAAAATGCTTTGAGCCTAGATCCTGCATATGAGCATAAAAATGGGTTAATATAAGGTTACGAGTAAGCAAAAGGGGATTAAAAATAAGGAAAAGAAGATGTCAAAATATGGTAATTGTGTGACTCATCAGTTTGATGGGAGGAGACACATGGCATGACACTTTGCATATGAGAGCATGAAACATGGACTTTGGAGGCCGAACTTTTTCTTCTTTGAGGTGGCTTGACCTATCAATTTTCAGCCCTACATCACCCTTCTATGGCATGACGTCACCCTTTTTAGAGGTTTACACTATGTATTTTTCATTTTTTTCATATTGTAAAGACAAATGAAGGGGATCGACCCTCTTCTAATTTGTTGTTGACAATTTTAAGTGGACAAATTGGTTAAGAAGGCCTCATATAAATAGAGGACCTTTTTTTTCATTTTATCATCATTCATTACTCACCATTTGTGAGAACAAGTTTGCAATTTTCTCCCTACTTGGCTATCTAGCTCTTCTACACTAATGTGAATTGCTTGGAGGATCAATTTGTGGATGTTTTTGCTGTTTTTTGGATCAAATTTATGCAATTAGGGTTTTATCTCGTGCTATTTTGGTGAAGTAAGTGAAATTTTTGTAATTTATCTTTGTTCTATCAATTCTTCATGGAAATTTCTCCTTTTCACGTTAGACGTCTTGCTTAGTGAAACCCTAAGAGAGGAGAATAACTGCTCCCTCCTCTCACAAGGTTATTTTTTTTCAAAATTGGTGAAATATCCTTGGTAGGGTTAGCATCCTAAAACCTTAAAGTGCTATCACTTTAGGATTTTATCCCTAGACACTTGATTTATTGACCTAGTTGAAGTATTATGAAGGCAGAAAAGGTTTCTAGATCCCAAAAGTACTTGCACTCTAGCAATCCTTCTCCTCAAGGTTTAAAACCTAGAGGCCCTAATTTGCTAGCACATTAAATTTTAATCCCTACCTTTGTTGATGTTCGGATTTGTCAAGACCAGAACAACATCCTCATGAGGACATTAGTCTCCCTTCATTTTTAGAGAGGTGGTTCTCCTATTTGGCTAAAAGATGTATCTTTGGATATCTTGGAGTAGGGAGAGTGCTAGGAAACACACCCCAAATATTTATTAATTGGATTTATATGAAAATGGTTCTTCAATAACCCAATATGATATTTATGTGCACCAATAAGTCCTTTACAATTAAAAGTTTGAAGATAAGCTTCAATATCAGAAAGTACAAATACTCAACACTACATATGTAATCCTCTATAGATACATTCATATCTCCTCACAAGAGAAAGGAATGAATATTTGTAATCATCTCAAAGAATTTTAAAAGAGTATTGTAGTTAAAATGAAAGGGAAATTGATAGGTCAACCTCAAATATCTCATACTTAAAACTCAAAGTTACAAGATACAGTCAAGCTCAACCCAGGAAGTAATTCTTTGTGGAGTCTTTCTCATAAAATATATCTAAAAATATACAAAATTCATTTGATAGTCACATATATGGCTGCAAATTCTCCATGATCATATATGAAAAGTCTTTGAAGATTACAAGAAAAACACTTGAAAACTCAGCCCCATGATTGTTTCAAGAATACAAACACAAATCTTTGAGAAAACAATGTAGAAGAAGGAAATAATGGAGAAGAATGAAAATATTTGCGTGTTGATGAAAATCTTGATTACATAATGATGGTTGGTATGTATCTCTCCTACTCCTTTGAATTCCCCCCTCAACAATGAAATATGGAACTCATGAAGTCTCTCTTTTCCCTTTTTAAAAGAAATGCTCTTCTAACTACTTGAATAATTAGGGTTTTTCCTTTTTCTCTTTGAATTAATTTTTCTTTAATGTAAATCACTTAAAATAATATAACATTGGAGTCTAATTAATTAATTTAAGTCATAGATATTCGTTCTTTAAAGTGGGCCGCAACAATATTTAAATAAACTTTTATTTCGAATAATTTTTAATTTGCTACCTCATTTAAGAGATGATTGTGTTTTAATTTTCTGGTAAGTATGTGGATATTTTCAGCCCTTGAAACTACTT
>SNQJ01S0100197.1:30912-50150 GCA_010110895.2 Picea sitchensis | reverse complement strand
CCCGAGCTTTAGCCCCTTCTGGCTACACAATGGTCCATGTGACCAGCTATCACGTGACCGCCACCATACCTCTCCTCGGGGTTTCGAGGCTTACGATGACACTGTGCATACGCCCCTTGCACCCGCGATATGCTGATCCCCAACTTCCTCTGTACTGCTTACACCTGTCCTCCACTGAATCCTGCGTGGCCCACAGGCTATATGCCTTATCGGGAAATCGCGTATTGCTATTTCGCGATGTCTGTTGTTCAATGTTCTTGTCCATACCAAAACCTGATCCCCGAAATTCCGTATAGAGATGTGATCAATGGTCCTGGTGCGATCTTGAATCAACGGTTGCGATTGAATCGTAATATCGCATTTCGCGATTTCGGAGTTTCTGTTGCAGTGTGCTCTTGACATTTGAAAGTCTCGATCCCCGATAATCTGATATGGGCTGTGATCAACGGTCCAAATCACTTCTTATCCAATGGCTGTGATTACATCGCAAAATTGCATATCGCGATTTCGGAGTTCTTGATGTCAAGATATTTTGGCATTCCAAAGTCGCGATTCGCGAAACTCCGATGTGGAGTTTGATCAACGGTTCAGGTGCAATCTTGGCTCAACGGTTACGATTGTGTCGCAATATCGCATATCGCGATTTCAACATTTATGTTGCATTGTGTTCTTGTCTCCTTGATTTCGCGATCCGCGAAACTCTGATATAGACTTGAATCGACGGTCCAGATGCGATCTTTATTCAACGGCTGCGATTAAATCGCGAAATCGCACATCGCGATTTCGGGGTTCTCGTTGTCAAGAGATTTTGACATTTCAAAGTCCCGATCCCCAATCCCCGATACTCCATGTAGAGAATCAACGGTGCAGATCACTTCTATCTCTACGACTCAGATTAGATTGCGATTTTGCACATCGTGATTACTCCCACTTCTCCTTGTACTTTAAAGAGCGTGCAGGTTATCCTTGATCTGACGATGATCGGGTCTTGCACTTGGATATTACGGTCACTGACTCATCTCCACAACCACAACTGTACTCACGATCAATGACAAGTATACACTACCTGTTCGCTGTCTGTTACAAATTTACCAACACCTCATAATATTTCAAGCGAGAACCGCCAGTGCTGTAGGAAAACAGTTTCTTATGTAAATCCATTATAATGTAAAAGTTAGTATCTAGGACAAAAGAAATTTTGAAAGGACCCAGAAATAACACTTGGAACTCTGAGGTAATTATCAACCACTTATGATGCAGGAGCATCACTCCACCTTAGCACTATTGGCACAGGGGTAGACACAGGGTTCATCTCCAAGAGCATACCAACACGCCCTAGCTACTGGCCCTTTCGGCAACACCTGAGAGGCAGATGCAGTCTCATCTCAAGAAACTATGTGGGGGTTGCAGGACAGAGATGTCTACAACCAGAAGGAATGTAAAGTGGGTTCAAAGTGACCAAAACACAACAATATAATATTCTTTACCCTCTTATAATATACTACGCAAGTTATATTTCAGGTCTATTACATTATCATCATAGCAGCATATTAAATGACAAAGAACAGAGCACCAACCACACACAACACAAGATATAAGTGGTTCACCCTCTCTCTGGGGCTACGTCCACAGAACTATGCTTTATAATGTATTAATATGAAGCATACAGTTCTTTTCTGTGCTCTTAGCTAGCAAATATTATTTCTTCTCCTCTCTATCTCTCCCCTTGCTGCGCACCTAGCTGTAGGACTGATATCTGCACCCAACTAAAGATCTTACAATACCAGAAGGCTCTCACACTTAGCACTTCTCTCTTACACAACAATAATCATAACATCAACAACAACTACTAGAACGAAACCTATTCCCTCATATAGGTTCTTATTTATACATTACAATAGCTCACCAACATCCCTAGGTCAAAACCTAGGTGTCACAAACCCTAGATTCCAAAACCCTAGGTGTCTAAAACACTAGGTCATCTAGACCCACATTTTCAGGGCTTTGCCAACCTGTCTTTCCTTCCTTCTCGTGCGGTGCTCCAAAGCATCCAACGGTATATTTTTCTGCTTGTTGAGTTTTCCATGATCCCTATTTCTTGCTGATATATTGTCCTTGATCTCCTCATTCAACGACTTGCTTCCTTTTAATTCACTCCATCTTTTCCACTCTTTTGTTCACTTTGACCCAGTAACAGTCACTGTGTCTTTCACACAGATCACATTCTACCTTTTCTTCCTTGATCTTCACTTACTTTCATAACCAAGGGCCAACAGGCCCCCAACACTCACCTGTGACTCGTCCCGAGGCACTTCAGATCTGACCTTTCTATTTTACATCAACTTTAGATTGCACAGTGTAGCCTCTGTTTTCTGCTCTATGCCTCATCTCCTTCCTTTTGCAAACTATCTTTTCTGTGTCTGGTACCTAGTTTCAACTACACTTGGTACCTATACCCTTTTCCTTAAGATTTTACTTAGAGTTGTGGGGCATCTGGTTGTCATAATACAATTTCAACTAACTCCCATTCACTAATCCTTCCTTCCATTCTCCCTTCAAAGTCTTCAATTGCGCAACTCCTCCTTCTGTAACATAGGTGATCTCATATGGCCTGAGCCAATGCATTCTGAACTTCCCAGGATGTTTTATGAACTTACTGTCATATACCAGAACAGGATCACCTTGCTTAAATGCCTTCTTCTTGATGTTCCTGTCATGATAAGCCTTCTCTCTTTCTTTCTATACTTGCTGATGGAATCCTGCTATAAATATGTCTTATTCAAGTTCAACCAATAGTGCAATCCTTTCGCGAACAGTGCGAGTCTCATCCATATATATGAAGGCAAAAATTCTTAGGCTTGGTACCAAATATTCCATTGGCACAACAGCTTCAAGACCATACACCAACTTAAAAGGGGTCTGCATTGTTAGATTATTGCAAGTGGTTCTATAGGCCCATAGTACTGCTAGTACTCTCAAATCCCAGTCATCCCTGTTCACACTGCAAATCTTCGTCAACATTGTCTCCAAAATCTTGTTGAATGCTTCCACTGTCCCATTTGCTTGCGGATGGTAAGGTGTGCTCTTCTAGTGATGGACTGCAAATTCCTCAGTCAAGGCTTCAACTATTTTATTTATAAAATGTGTTCCTTGATCACTCATAAGGATCTTTGGGCATCCAAACCTGGTTATGATGTCAACAAATATGAAGCACACAACTTTAGTTGCACTACAGTCCTTAACTGCTCTTTCTTCGACCCATCTGGTCAAGTAATTTGTCATAGTGATTATGTATCTTGATTCTGTGCGATTTTCGGGTGGGTTTATAGGTCCAACGAAGTCAATGGCCTATTTATCAAATGCTTGTAGGGTCAGTTGTGGTGCTAATGGAATTTCATCTCTTCTGAATGGTTTCCCAACTCTTTGGCATACATCGCAGGCTCTGTAATAGTCTTTAGAATCTCTATGTAAGGTAGGCCACCAAAGGCCAGCTCTAATAACCTTCTGCATAGTTGGTTTTCCTATGTAATGTCCTCCTACGATGCCTTCATGAGATTCTGCAAGGATCAATGGTCGCTCTACCTCCATAACACATCTTCTCAATATCTCATCAAGTCCCATCTTGTATAGTTGTCCTGCTATAAGTGAAAAGACTGCAGTGCATACTACTACTTGTTTCTTCTGTGGAATTGTACAATCGCTAGGTGTCATTCCTATTGATAGAAACTGGAATATCGCTGTGAAGTGGTCATAAATATTTGTAATGGACAGTAACTCTGCATCTAGAAGTGCATCCTCCAAATTGGTCGGCTCTTCGCCATGTTCCAACCATGACAAGTGGTTAGGACCTTTGTTCATTCTTCTTGGCTTTACTATGATCTCAAAGTCATATTCCTGAAATAGCAGAAGCCATCTGCATATTCTCCCCNATTGGCTTGTTGATTAGGTATTTTAGCGCAGAGTGATCTGTAAACATTTTAAAGTGTCCTCCCAACAAGTAGTGGCGAAATTTCTGCAGCGCATAGACCATGGCTAACCCCTCTCGCTCAGTAGTGGTGTAATTGATCTCAGTAGTTGATAGCTTCCTGCTGGAAAAATATAACAGGTGGTCAATATCTCCTTCCCCAGGTTGTGCTAACACTTCTCCTAAGGAAATAGAATACACATCGACATGCACATGAAACTCCTTTCTCCAATCTTGGAAAACCATAATAGGCGCAGTAACCATTTTTTGTTTCAGTGTGTCGAAGCTCTCCTGGCACTCTTTTGTCCATTAAAATTTATAGTCTTTATTAAAAAGCTTCTCCATGGGTGTTGTAATATGGGCATATCATTTAATGAACTTCCTGTAGTATCATGTGTGTCCCAACGCAGTACGCAATTGTTTGAATGAAGTGGGAGGGGGTATATCAACTATAATGGAAATCTTAGAGGGATCTATCAACAATCCCTGCTTGCATACAATATGACCTAACATCACTCCAAATGGTGAGAATAATATGCACTTCTTCACATTCAAGGCAATCTAACACTACCTGCATTTTTCCAACATTAGCCTTAGACATTCAATATGATTTTTCAATAAACTAAAAATAGTCTAATCATCAAAATATGCTTCTAGAAACTTATGCAGAAAGTCCTTGAATGCTTCGACCACTTCCCTAGAAAATATGGCTGGGGCATTCTTCAATCTAAACGACATCACTGTATACTGATAGGATCCCCATTCGGTTTCAAATGTGGTTTTATGGCGATCTTCCTTGGCAATCCATATATGATGGTATCCTGAAAATCCATTTGTTAAAGAATATACCTCCTGGCCTCCCACATTATCTAACACTTCGTCGGTGAATGGTGTAGGGAATGGATCATGCAAACATGCATCATTCAACTTCCTGATATCCACAAATATCCTGATCTCTCATGTCTTCTTGTATTGTACCACCATATGGATAATCCATTCTGATTCTTCGACAGGTTCTATAATTCCTGCTTCCAGCATTCTGTCGAGATCAATTTTCACTTTCTCCTCATATTTAGGGTTCTGTCTATAGGGTCTCTGTTTGACTAGTCTTGCATCTAGTTTTAAATGGATCCTCATCTCTCCCATAGGCCCTTTGATTCACTTCATATGAGTGAACTTGGTTGGAAACAAGTCCTGATACTCATGCAGTAACTCTGTAATCTTGTCAATGGTAGCAGCATCCCAATAATCTCCAACATTTGCAAGCTTCAGTGTCTGTTATGTTCCAATATTGACCTTATTAATCTTTATTGGTTGTCCAATGAATGGTATCTCAACTCCTGGTCCTTCCACATCACTTTGGCCTTCTATTTCTGCAATGTTCACCTTCCTAGGGTCATCGTCTTCATCAACATTGATGTTGTAACAACCTTACAATTTCTAAAGGGGCATAGTCCATTCGTCCTCTTCCTGTTCTAAAGGGGGGCTAGGTACCTCCTCAAATACTTTCTATATTATAGTATGTAATTCTCGATCTACTGGCGGATATTGAATCTCAAATAAGAAGTAAGTTACAAAATTCTAAGTCATACCTTCCCAATCTGCAGTGATGAGGCGCAACTTTGCTTGAAGGCACCAGTTGATAGGTGTTATGTCCAGTGTGTTGATGAATTTGTGCACCCATTGCTCTTGAGGAATGTTGCTCCAGGCTTCTTTGCAACTTCACACATGGTCCTTTGGGAAGATTTGACCTGTGTACCAAAATTCATAGCCTTCTACTTGTGTTGAGAACCCTGTTGTCATCAAGGTACGACATTGTACCCAGTCTACAATGTTGTTTTTGTTTGTTCCCCACCATCTTGTTGGGGTGGATTTCAGGGCCTCATCCATTGCCAACAATCTTTGTTGTGTTGTTATACTTGCTTCAAAGTCCGATAAGAATGATTCTAAAGGGTTCAGACCATCAAAGTTGGGTAGGTTACTTACTGTTGTGTCGATCCAATGAATTTCTCTCGTTAATCTAGCACATATTCTTGTAGATACTTCATACATTTTATTCTGCCAGTTCTCCAGTGCTTTTCTGAGTCTGATGAACATGCGTTGTCACTTCTCCATCTTAGGTTCCCATTGGCTGTACGATTAATGTAATCCTGTTGTATGGCTGTTAGTTTGTATATGTTTTCTAGTTCATATGTGTGGTCTTATTCTCTGATAGGTTTTGTGTATCGTTGAACTTCGTATGGATCTAAAGGTGCAATGACCCTGAGGCTATCTCTTTAAAATGTCATACGTATTTTCTTTACATCAACCATGGTGGAATTATTGAAAACCCAATCAATTCCTAATAGTGCAGGGTAAGGAAAACTATCATCAACTATCTCAGTTACCTCAAAATATGCAAACATCCTTACTCTGTCAATGTCCACATGGACATGTTCAAATAAACGAAAGGGGATTACTGCTTGCTGATTAGTCATCCTAAGCCTGATAGGGGAATAGATAAACTTTGGTTTTCCCATCAGTGCCCAGGTTTTCTTCATCATGACATTGATCTCCGACCCTAAGTCGAGGACCACATAGTCTATATCATATTCTCCTATTTGAGCATTCAAGTGTAATGCCTTATTTGTCCTTTTCTTTTTAGCGATTTGGTGTAATGACCTATTTAGTAAGGGGTCTATCTTTCCTAGATCATATTGTCTTGTACAACACTTTCATCTTGAATCAATTTAATGAAAGTATATAGAAATTCCATGAGCTTGCTTACCTCTTTTCCTTCTTTTGGCGAAGCAGACTGATCGAATGCTAGAGGCATTCCATATTCTCTCACTTCTGGTCATGTCTTTGATGAAGAAGCTTGATATGCTTTGAACTCTTTTCTTGCCTCATCAAATATTTGTATTTCTTTCTTTGAATCAAAATTTTGGGTCTTGTTGGCCCTTGACCAAGTTTTGGGATAATCTTTTTCATGTTGACCTATTTTGGGACTTCGAAAACCTGTTGAATATGGAGCACCAGATGAAGCAAAGATTGTGGAATCTCGGCCCACTTTTGGGTCCCTTTTGGGATTTTGGGAATATGTAATGGGAAAGGGATGTCGGCCCGTGGGTCTACCCACACTTAGGCCCACTTTTGTAATGTATAAATAGATATAGATACAAAGATAGAGATAGATATGTATGTGATGTAAGCTAAGTGCTAATAGATTTGTAAGTGCTCTGTGCATGAATGTAAGAGGCTTGCAGAGATAAGTGCAAGTCATTGTAAGGAGTTGTGGAAGGCTTTGTGTTGTAGCGCAAGGAAGAAGGATCTAGTGAGATGCATAGATCTTCTGCCCTATGTGAAGAAGGTTTTTGAGGCTCTGTTCTTGTAACTGATTGTCGTCGATAATAAAGAAGAAGAGTTGGTGGACGTATCCCTGGGGTGGGGGTGAACCACGTAAATCTATGTGTTATGCTTTGTGCTTCGACTTGATGTGTTTATCCCTTCTTTTGCTAAGTGATTTGATATATTTTGATATATCTACTTATGTTTTGTGATTCTTAGAGGTGTGTGAATGTTAGATCTGATATGTATGAAGGTGCTTAGTGTTGATTTACTAGATCTGATTTGTTTTACTGTTTCTAAGTGCTGAAATACCTTAGATCTAAGTAAATGTTGTGATGTTTTGTGCTATCTGCGAAGTATAATAAGGATTGAATATTGACAAATGATCGATGTTAAGTGCTCTATAAGTGATATAATCACAGATCTCTGTCCCAGCTAAGGTTGCAGACACCTGAGTCTTGCAACCACCCCTGCCTCTACCTCAGGTGAGACTTCATCGGCTTCACAGGTGTTGCCGAAAGGGTCGGTAGTTAGGGTTTTGTTGGTGCGTTGTTGTAACAATGAACATAGGGTCTTCCCCTTGTGCCAACAAATGGTTCTGTTGGTGAGACTTGAAACCGTGATTGCTGGGAACTAAGGAAGAAGAATCTTTGTGAAAAAAGTTGACCTGGAAGTCTTGTGCAAAGATCTGTGCCCTAGTGCACAGTATTCTACTCGACTTATAAAGCTATGTGTTGAAATAAAGAGGCTTGATCTAAAGAAAAGAGGTTGAATCTAAAGAAAGAAACAATATCTGAATGTTTTGCGCTCTAAGAAAGGTAAAAGTGGAGAACTCCTAATTGAAAAGAGGTAAGATCTATAAGCTTCGTTCTCTGATAAAGGTAAGAATAGTTAAAAGTTTTAGATCTGGAAGCTTTGTGCCCTGTAGATGTAAGATAAGTGGAAATTTTTGTTTCTAAAGTATGGATCTAGGTATGTTTAATAGAGTCTATCCTAGCTTAAAAACTAGGGCATTAATAGATGAAAGAAGGTTTGATATGAATAGATTTGATAAGAATAGTGATAGATATGTTATACCTATGCATAGACAGAATGTTTGGACTAACAAATGGATGCAAGATCCTAGAAAGAATTTGTTGCAGCTTAGTTACCATGATCCTAGTGCATAGTACATAAGAGGTTGGGGATCATTTAAAAGAAAGATAGGATTAACCCTCTATTACAATTGCAGAAAACTGGGACATCTAGCTAAGGAATGCTTTGGTAGAAGGCCTAGTTGTATTTGTTGTAAATCTCTAGACCATGAAGTATTGGATTGCCCCAGAATGAGTGCTAAGCTTGAAGGAATGAATCTGAACCAAGATGCAGATCCAGAAATAGTAGAACCCCAAAAAGAATCAGCGAAAGTATTGCTACAGATGCAAGAAACCTTGAATGATCACCAGCATGTTAGGTTATCATATATATTTAAAGAAAAAGAATGCATCAAAGTAAGAATATGGGACTTCGACATTGATTGTGTTCTAGATAAGGAAACACAGATGAATATCATGACAAATAGAATATGGGAAGCTATAGGGAGTCCTGCTATGATTCCTTCATTAGGAGGAATAAGACTATTCAGAGGAAAATTGGTAAACCCATGTGGAAAGCTCACTCAGACGTCTATGAATGCCAATGAAACTTTGACTGAAGAATATTTTGAGATTATTAAATTTTTTGAAGACAACACCTCGTTTACCATGTTATTGGGAAAACCCTGGATTGATAGAGATCAAGCTAGACGAAAGGAAGAAGAAGAAGTTTTGGAACAACAAAAACAAGAGTTACAAGCATTCATGACCAGAAGGATCGCAAAGTTGATTGAAGAACAGGAGAACAGATCGAGGCTATTTCACATTAGAGACCCTGATTTCGAAGCTATAAGAATATTGGAATACCCTCAGAATACTGAAGTACCTTTCCCAGACAAAGAAGAAATATTACCCCTGATTCCTAGGAGAGAACCTCAACAACACGCAGTGACTATGCTGAAAGAAGATAGGAATCAAAATGAAAAAAGACAGACCGATTTGAAGATTACTGGAAAGAAGGCAAGAAAGATAAGTAAGAAGAGGGCTAAGATTGAAAAGTTATAGAATGCCCTAGAGGGGGCATCGCAAAAATAATACTTGCATAATGGGAGCCTCGTTAGGATATCAGAACAATGACATAGGTCACTTCACCGTGGTGAAGCAATATAGCCGTTGGGGATGATATATGCATTCGACTGATGCTCAAAACGGCTGGAAAAACATGTATGGCTCACCACCTGACCATTGGACCATACCATAATGGATAGAACAAGAGTTAATGAAGCTTCATACCCATTGCAAGAAATCCGTTTTTGAGTTTCCTTTTACCCCGTCGCACCATGCACAAAGAACACTTTTGCCAAATCGAGAATTTGAGCTCGCAACCTTGGTTAAGATTGTCTAGTGATAACTACGCCCTTACTTTCCATCTTATTACTATGTCTACATTACTTCATGAACCCGATATTATTAACCCCGAGCGCGTATGTCTGAATATCTCAGCGCACTTGAAGAATCTACGAAGGAAGTAATCGTTGATCTCAGGACCAAGAAAGTCATGTCGGAAAGAAGGATGTCTGCAGGTGTGCAATCATCATCGAAAAGAGGAGTCCAAGCTTCTCCATCAACTGCTCACAGAGCAGAAACTTCCAGAATCACGACAGAGACGAGAACGAAGCATAGAGACGATATCATGAATGCTAAGTTGATTCCAAGCATCCTACCAACGTATATACCTCCTCTAAGCAGCGCAGTGAACAGAGATAGTGTGCCTAGAGATTTTGACTATGCCTTGGTCACTGCGTACCTCCTGAAAGGGATACGCGCAGTTCGCACAGACCAGGATAAGATAATAGCATTGAAGTTTAGTAACTTCAACCTTGGAGACTATAAATATTATAGTATGCTCGCCCCACATAAGTATCTGACCAGGATGAAAGGCAAGAATTCAAATATTATCCCCCAGCCTTGGATCCATAACCTTGTGCAGTCTACCCTACTTAATTTTATGAAGATCCCGCACTTCGGACAACATCAAGAAGTGAACACATGTGTTAAGTTGTTGTTATCCTGTTACCATGTAGGATATTTATGGCTAAACCATCGCATCATAGTGGATCCGATGTTAATCAATCGGATCATAGGCTTAAGCATGCAAGGCCCTGGCCCACAGGATTTTTATCCTGTAAAAACCACGGACAGAGCATTAGCACAGAAGATTAAAGAAACATATGTCGATGTTGAGAAAGGAACACGCGACTACAAGGTAGCCTCTATCCATAACAACACAGTGCACCTAGCCTGTCAACTAATTGCTGGGAAGTTAGTTCACAAGAATCGGCCCACCCAAGTGACCAGATTCATAGTTGACCTCGCAAGGAAGTGCACGGAGGGGTACTGATGAATTGGGAACAATACCTTGTAAACTAGTTAGAGCTTGATTGCAGGGAAGCACAAGACCAAGGGTATGAATTCCATTTCATATGGCTTCTCATGATGATCGCATTCATTGCATGGGAAATGCTGGAAGGTGCAACCTTCCTAGACATCACACACTTTGAACATCTGGCTGCAAAGTTTAGTACCCTGTGGTACTCGAATGACATGAACAAGCAATGGCACTCGAATGTAGTGTTTCACACTTATTACAGCTAGTTGAAGGTATCCATCCAAAATGAACCATGCATGACCATGAATACTCTCCACAGATTTTGGCCCATGATGAAGCTCAGCGTAGACAGACACTTTCTCTACATCACAGTGAGCACTGATGAGCACAAGCAGCAGTTACAGTCCTATTATAAATTAACAGAAGAAGATCTAGAGGAGATCATAAAGGAATGGTCGGTGGACCTCCTTGTTCCAACTGACCCTGCAGAGATATCTGATGTAGACAGTCCATAAACTGCGCAGGATATACTGGGACCTAGCATGCAACATAAGATCAGTGCAATGAAATACTTAAGAACTTCCTCGGGGAAGACTGCTTCCATCACACCAGAGCAAGAGGGTGATGGTGAAGAGTTAGAAGAAGTTGAAAAGAAGCACAGAGACAAAGTAGATATTTTAAAGAAGAGGAAGGGTTCACCTCAGAAACCTTCTTCTCGAAAGAAGTCCAAAGCTCTCGTGACTAAGATGCAGACCACACTAACCACAAATGACTTCAATTTCATTATTTCATCCTTAAACGATGTTGCGCTAGAGATAGTAGAGACACAGTAGGCAAAACAGGAGCAGATGTATAATCGTATTGAGATAGAGCTCCAAGGAGTGCAGCAGGCACTACAGTCTAGCCACACAGTCTCCACTGCACCTCTAATAGTAGGAACACCAGAACCAGGGGATGATCCAGCTCAACTCCACCGGATCGCGGATTCAGTCAAGTCTTGACTTTGAAAAACAAAAGATGAAGTAGTGCAAGCCACTCAGGATTTAACACAGGTACAGGAAGTACTTGTAGAACAATGCACTACTGCAGAACAAGAAAAGAGTGCTCTCCAAGCAAAATGGGATGCAGAGAAAGCACAACTACAACAAGAAAAGGAACAGATATTGACAGCGCAACTGGAGGTAAAGGAAGCGATCAACAAAGAACTTCTCTCTGTGACTGTCGTACAAAGTACAGACCGAAGAAAGAACCCCACAGTAGCTGGCACAACTTGAATTAGTCCATAATCTCCAGCAGCGCATTGCAGATCTAGAGCTTCACGCAGTACCTAAAATGCCACAGGAGATAAGGGACCAAAGAGAAAAAACTGCTTACAGTGCAGTTGACAGATTAAAATCTCTTTCCTTCAAGTGCAAGCAGCTAAGTAACCAAAGCACCCAGAAATATGAAAACCTTGTAGAGAATCCAAAATTACAGATGCCGGAATCGCAACTCCAGGAAGCAAAACAACATGCGGATACACTACAGGTGCAGTTGAAGGCCCTGTCTGCAGTAGATAGAATGAAAAGATCTCACGAAAAATGAACATCTCAGTAGAAGATCCACAGGATCTAGAGTAAAGTGATGGAATTCACTCAATGAATCCAACCTATACAAGACAAGGCATGTATGTTGTTTTCCGAGATTGAAAGACAAGGGGCGGAGCTAGAACAAGTCGTCATCACCGCAGAAAAATGCCTGGAAGGACCAGTAAATGATGCAGTGAGCCTGAAATTTACCGATCAAGAGGCCACAACAAAGCATTAGTTCGAAGCAGCTCGAACCAAGATTGAGGTGTTTGAGGCAGAATTACGTAGACCAGAGTGACTCGGGATGAGTCACGGGTGAGTTTTGGGGGCTTGTTGGGCCTTGACCAAGTTTTGGGATAATCTTGGTCATGTTGACCTATTTTGGGACTTCGATAGCCTCTTGAATATTGAGTGCTAGATAAAGCGAAGATTTCAGAATCTCGGCCCACTTTTGGGTCCCTTTTGGGTTCTTGGGAATATGTAATGGGAAAGGGATGTCGGCCTGTGGGTTTACCCACACTTAGGCCCACTTTTGTAATGTATAAATAGATATATATATATATAGATATAGAGATAGAGATGTATGTGATGTAAGGTAAGTGCTAATATATTTGTAAGTGCTCTATTCATGATTGTAAGAGGCTTACAGAGCTAAGTGCAAGTCGTTGTAAGGAGTTGTGGAAGGATTTGTGTTGTAGCGCAAGGAAGAAGGATCTAGTGAGCTGTGCAGATATTATGTCCTATGTGAAGAAGGTTTTTGAGGCTCTGTGCTTGTAACTAATTGGCCGAGGATAATAAAGAAGAAGAGTTGGTGGATGTAGCCCTGGGGTGGGGGTGAACCACATAAATCTCTATGTTATGCTTTGTGCTTCTTCTTGATGTGTTTATCCCTTCTTTTGCTAAGTGCTTTGATATATTTTGATAGATCTACTTATTCTTTGTTCTTCTTAGAGGTGTGTGAATGTTAGATCTTATATGTATGAATGTGCTTAGTGCCGATTTACTGGATCTGTTATGTTTTACTGTTGCTAAGTGCCGAAATACCTTAGATATAAGTAAATTTTGTGATGCTTTGTGTTATCTGCGAAGTATAATAAGGATTGAATATTGACGAATGATCGAGGCTAAGTGCTCTGTAAGAGATATAATCACATATCTGTGTCACAACTAAGGTTGCAGACACCTGAGTCTTGCAACAAATCCTGCCTCTACCTCGAGTGAGACTTTATCTGCTTTACAAGTGTTACCGAAAGGGCTGGTAGTTAGGGTTTTGCTGGTGCGTTGTTGTAGCATTGAACCCCAGGTCTGCCCCTTGTGCCAACATGTCTTCTCTTAAACTGTCCTGATTCCCGAGTCTTATGTAGTCTTTCCTTGGGTCAGTCTATATTCTCTTGTAACAATGCCTCCTCTAGTTATAACAACAACTTTGAGGTCTTCTTCGCGAGGTTATAATGGAGTCCTCGTCTTTCCTGAAGCTTAGCCAGCAATGCTGGACATTCCTCGATAAAATTCTCGAAGGAGTTGCAATAGTTGCAAGTGGTACAAGGGTTTTTACAGTCCCTTGCTGGGTGTCCTGGTTGTGCGCAGTTATAACAGATTATCTATCCTTGACCTTGACCGATACCTCCTCCTCGTCCTCTTCCTATGAATTCATCGTGAGGATTGAAGTTTCCTCTCCTAGGGGAGTTATATTGTGTAGTGTTTCCTTCTTGTTGTACTTCGCCTTGAATTTTGTATATGTCTCTTGACCTTTCATGCATGAGATTGTAATCCCTACAATCCTTATCATCATGCCCCACAGACTTACATAACATTAAATATAAATTTGTAGGTGTCTGAACATACTTTAGCATGTAATAACACTCACCAAGGCGATGTCTATTTCTGCATACCTCGCACCGGGGTAAGGTGACTTGCTTCAAAGCGCTCGGAGCTCCAAAGGCCAAGTATTCATGGAATAGGTGACAGTGTTCCTTTTCATGGCCTTTTTATCTGCATCTGACACACCAGATGTGCTCTCTTTTATCTTTTCCCTTGTCTTTTTTCATATCTTCGACCTGCAGAGACAAACTTGTTAGCTGACTCAAGATCTGACTCATACCTGAGATGGATTCTCCCATAGGGGATGATTCTAGCTTCATGACGATCTCCAATGACTCATACTGTGAATCAATATTCTGTTTTATCAGAGGAACTCTAATGTGTGGTAAGAGAGAAATAATGAACCATTCTTTGTTCTGCTCATCTGGGATCTGAAAATTCAGTTAGCTGGTTAAGGTCTTGAATCTCTGATCAAATTCCCAAACAGGTTCAGCTACCTTTTGCTTGATCTCTTTCAGCTCTGCAATACATAGTGACTCTGACTTGGGTTTCTTAAACTCTGCAGTCAACGCGTTCTTGATCTGATTTAACGACTTAGGCTGTGCAAGTCCTTGGACAAGCTTCATGTACCAGCTCAGTGCGCGATCCCTTAAGGTAGTACTAAACTGGGTTCTTTTAATAGCTTCGCCGGTGACATTTTTAATATTCCATATAGCTTCACATAGGAACCAGTGCTGATGAGGGTCTTTAGACCCATCTCCTTTAAAAATAGGTAGCCTCATCTCATCTGTCGTAGATCTTCCTAGGGTTCTTGACTGAGTATGTGGTGGACTACTAGTGACAGTGCTTTGAACACTCTGGTGGCTTGGATTACTCTGATTTCTTAATGTTACTAAATCAACAAGAGGGATAATAGTACTTACTTCAGCAGTCTGTGTAGTTCCTGAAGTTTTTGGCTCTTCCCGATGAGGTTCTTCAACTTTCCCTTCCTCTTCCCTTGCGGGTTCTGAATGCTCTTCATCCGTTAGATATGCCTCATCTCCACTGTAGAAACCCTCATCCCCGTAGTTCTTCTTGAACAAGTTCGCAAGGTGGACTTCTCTAAACGCTCTCCCACTATGTGTATGTCCAGCCTCTATGTCGCTTTCACTGTCCAAATTCTTGAACATTAACGTTTTCAAATCCGACCAATCTACTGTATCTTCAAGTTGTTCTTCTCATGGAATAGCATCTTGATTCTCAACTTTAGGAAGTGTAAAAAATTTCCTCTGGGTCCCTTGAAGAAGTATCTCTCGGCTTGGCTATATGAATCTACCATGTCAACAAAAAACTCGGTGATGTACCCTCCAATGGTGCTATCAAACCAGTGATCTATTGCTCGTGATATGACATTATCAACTCTCTTGACCTTCTTGATCAACATTGACATCCAAACCACAAAAGGTCTAGATCTGATCTCAAACTGGGTATCTGCTAACCTAGCTAACCACTCATATAACTTCCAATGGATTCCTCCAAAGAAAATTGTGTGTATATCAATAAAGATATATCTCTCCAACCAATCCTCAGTACTAATATTATGGTTCTTATTCTGGGATTCAACGAAGTCCTTTTCTTGATCCTCTATCCACTTTTGAATCTCTTTCTTTGATGGAAACCACCTTGACATTCCCTCAAGAAGATTCCTATCCCAACAACGGAACCATTTGTTGGCATAGGAGCAAACCCAGGGTTCAGCTCCAAGAGCGCACCAACAAGCCCTAGCTACTGGCCCTTTCGAAAACACCTGCGAGGAAGATGCATTTTCACCCGAAGAAACTATGTGGGGGTTGCAAGAAAGAGATGTCTACAACTAGAAGGAATGTAAAGTGGGTTCAAAGTGACTGACACACAACAATCTAATATTCTTTACCCTCTTATAATATGTTGTGCAAGTTATATTTAATATCTAACACATTATCATCATAGCAGCATATTAAATGACAAATATCAGAGCGTCAACTACACACAACACAAGATATACATGGTTCACCCTCTCTCTAGGGCTACATCCACAGAACTGTGCTTTATAATGTATTGAGATGAAGCATACAGTTCTTGTATGCACTCTTAGCTACCAAATCTTCTTTCTACTCCTCTCTATCTCTCCCCTTCCTACGCACCTAGCTGCAGGACTGATCTCTGCACCCAGCTGAAGATCTTACAATACCAGAAGGCTCTCACACTTAGCACTTCTCTCTTACACAACAATAATCATAACATCAACAACAACTACTAGAATGAACCCTCTTCCCTCATCTAGGTTCTTATTTATACATTAAAATAGCTCACCAACATCCTTAGGTTGAAACCTAGGTGTCACAAACCCTAGATACCAAAACCCTATGTGTCTAAAACCCTAGGTCAACTAGACCCACGTTTTTCGGGCTTCGCCAACCTGTCTTTCCTTCCTTCTTGCGCAATGCTCCAAAGCATCCAATGATGTCTTTTTCCGCTTGTTGTGTTGTCCACAATCCTTCTTTCTTGTTGATCTGTCATCCTTGATCTCCTCATTCAACGACTTGCTTCCTTTTACTTCACTCCATCTTCGCTTACTTTCATAACCAAGGGCCAACAAACACATGCCAACTAATTAACACGTGTGGTGCACATTTAAGGGAGGAGAGGCACCACCCTCTCATTTTTCCTTGAGAATATAGGGCATGATACAGACATTAAATGATAACAAGCTGGAAGAGCCAAGTTGTTCTTTCGCACAAGATGGAGATAAAGTTGCCATTAAGTGGTTGATGAAATAATGGATCTTCATCTGAATCGAAGAAGATTACATCATTGTAATTTTCCCATTATACATGTGTTTTCAATGGTGATTTGACACTACTAGTTTAGCTTGCATGGGAAGCTCATTGAGCCCCTTTTGTATAAATATTTGTATTGTTGAAATAAAGAGGTTAGATGATATAGGAGACGATAAGGGGTTAGCTAAGGTAGAGTTGTCAAGCGAAAAATGTAGAGAGTCGAGACTTAGTTGTAGCTCGAACTCTACAAATGTAAGTTGGCATTCCACCATTAATAGAAAATGATATTTTTTCCTGTTTCCAATTTATGTGTAATGGATGTTGTGTTATATCTATCTTTTACATGCATTTGAATTGTATATGAATGTTAGAAATTGTCTGTGGGGATAGAGATACAATTTTGTATACGCAAGGTAGTTGAGTTAAGTCTATTTCTCAAGGCTAAGTGCAAGGAGTGCGCAACAGAGCACGGAAAGTCTGTAAGCCGATGCAAGGAGTGCATGTCTAAACTCAATCGAGTCAGAAGAGAAGCTACCCGGAGGGAACACCAGATTGATTCACAGTCTCAGGGAGAAATTCCAAGGTGGTTAAGTACCTTGGAAAGAAAGATTGTGTGGGATGAAGCATAGTTCAGAGTTACTGAACACTTTGAAACACTCTTCCAGGAGGGCATCAAGTTAGTTTGAGCGTGCATAGAAGAAACACGGCTGGAAGTGTTGAAGAATCCTAGAATTTTTTAACATTCTGGTGAAGGAAGGATTTTGATGAGTGCATCGACAAAGGAAAGGAGATTCCTTAAACCTTTCCATAAGGATAAGAGAGACGTCGTCGAAGAACTGAGGCAAGCACAAGGAGTGCATTGAGATAGACCGTAAGTTCATCTTACAAATCTCAGGAGGCCGAGCAATACTCTGCTAGGAGAGCACGAAAAGCTCACAAAGGAACTAGGAACCATGGAGGTTTTCAAGCCAAGCAAAGTCACAGAAGAGTCTACGTAGAACTCTACACGGAGTGAATAAGGTGTTTGAGAACAACCTAAGTATCGAGAGGAGGATTTTCACTAAGTGTGAAAAAGATTCAAGGACTTGCCGAAGTCCCGAAGAAAACAAAATCATCTATCGTCGAGGAGGAGATAGGTGGTAGAAGATCGAGAGATTTGGGAGAAATAACTTCAGGGAGGTTTGTCGAGAGAAAGAAAATATCTTTATGAAGTTGAAAAGGGAGATTTGAAACACGGACCATTGGATCTAGAAGGGTACGTGGAAAAGATACACTAATTTTGAAGGAAGAACCCTTTGGAGAAAAGTTAAGAGAGGAGGAGAATACCAGAAGAGCTGGGGAAGCCGAAGCAATCACATTCGTCCATCGAGATAGGACACATGGCGAGAGATCATAACTTCACTGATACACAATTGCAGAGTCAATACAAAGAGAGGACTCACGAAGTTGGAACTCACAAATTGATCACATCCATTGATCGTGAAGAGAACGTGGAATGCATATATGGTCCCGGAGAAATCGTCGATTTGGGAATCGGGAGAGAGGAGGCAAACAAATCGTGAAAATTTCTGAAGTACAAGATCGGAAAGGGAGATGGCCAATGATCATAGTCCATGTTCACATCAAGGGGAAATCCTAGCATGAGGAGTTAGTATTACTGGCGCTAATATTGGAAGGCGCTAAGGAGAGGATCCGCAGGTGCTGTATAACTGACGCCGAGAAAGTAAAGGGCTTGTGTCAAGTTAAATCAGTTCCATCTGAATCCCAACAAACCATTTGGTTCAGGGGCTTGAATGATCCTAGACCAGGAGGTCAATTCATCCCCGAAGTAGAGGAGGGGAGGTTGACGCTATTGGTCACTATAATTTCTTATTAATTAAAACAATCAAGTGTCACATAAATTTTCAACCTAGGGAAGTCTGTTTATTTCAAAGGCAATCACACACTGTATATGCTCAATCTCAAAAGCAATCCAAAGTTGTAGTAAAATTTAAACTAATCACACCTTACTTTAAATAGACTGAAGTTCTACTATGATTTACAGTGAAAGCAATCTATCTATTGCAGAGTTCAATATTCAAGGAAAATAATCATCAGAAGAATCCTAGATTACATTAAGAAACAACAACCTAGGAAAAAGGAACCTTTCAGCACACTGCAAAGAAGACTAACTATTCTGTAACACAGAACAGGAGCCTATTCCCCAAAGTAGGAATCTTCAGCACCTGTCTCTGACTATCACACTTTCATAAACTCATTCTGCAAATAGAATTACCAATCAAAATGATTAACAAGTAC
>SNQJ01S0100195.1:0-30902 GCA_010110895.2 Picea sitchensis | reverse complement strand
TAACATTCAAAGACAAATCATATTGATGTTCAGTATCACTTTGTGAGAGACATGGTTGAGGAAAAGAAGGTGTTGTTGGAAAAGGTTGACACTTTGAAGAATGTTGCACATTCATTGACAAAGTCTGTGAGCACAGAAAAGTTCTCCTGGTGTAGAGTAACAATGGCCATTGTTTCTCTGGATTGTTGACTATATAATCCCCTAGACCCCTGGATGAAAAGAAAACAACAAGTGGGAGAATGTTGGGTATTTGTTATATTCTTTGCATGTGTGTGTGTGGGTGCATCAGATATGACAACTGCGTCTCACGGTTTTTTCTATTTTTAGCGGATTTTGCTATTTTTAGCGGTTTACTAAAAATAATCCTAGTTTTAAGGATTAGAGTTTTGGTATCTACGAAATACCTAAAAACATTGTATATATTGTATAGTGAATGGTGAAATTCAATATAATGAAAATAAGAAAGTTTTTCCCAGTTGAGGGTTTCCGGTGTAAATCTCTGTGTACTATGTGAATGAGCCATTGATTAAATTTTGTTTTGCTTAAGAATCTATATGCATTTCTTTACTTCACAGTTTTAAAACTTACAAATTCATCTTGGCCTTCTGAAATGAGGTCTTAATTTATAAATATTCCTAACCCTTTTAAGCTCGGAAATTTACTAAGTATGCCATATTTATGGTCATTAGAGATTACCTTGACACAAATCAACCTATCTTTATGTTCGATTATTTTCCCAACTGTTTGCACCAGAATTCACCTCTAGATTGAGGCAAAGGTAATCCTAGTACCCATTAGGTTATATGTCACGGTTAATGGATTTAAAAAGGTCAAATGGGGCAGATTCAAGAGAATATCGTTTTAACTCAGAAAACTAGCAGTATGCACAAGCAAATGAGGTCTTGATCAACTTCAGCCAGTAAGTTGTAGTAAGGGTGAGTAGGTGGAAGAAATTGAGGAGGAGATGTAGAGGTCTACTCAAGACATCAGGTCTTCCAGCAACCTAAGGAGGAAAAAACTCTGAAAACAAGATCCTCTTGAATTCGGTTTTAATAAACTGGAAATGCTATAACTGCACTGAAATCAAACATTCATTACAACATAGTCACCACAATCCATGCGAATCCTTCAATCATGAACATTCAATATCAGACGAAGACAAGATGGAAAAAGAAGTTGGCTTTCATTAAACAAGAAGTCTCACATCAAGTTACATAACCAAAGAACCATGGCTTCATTAAAAAATTACAATATGGGAGCTTGGCTCAACCATCGACCTTAACAAAATATCAAAACCGAGTATTTATACTCGGAACCACTTGCCACCACCAGGAGTGTGACCTGGCTATAGCAATCAAAGCTTTGCATCTATGTATTTTTTTGTCAAGTTGCACTTTCATTCTTCTGTCAAACGCGAGCTCAAATCAGTATGGACTTTGCAGGAGGACCTGCTGACAGGGGAACTTTGTGCGTCCATGACCAGCCTCTCCATGCTTTCCATTTATGGGGTGAAACGAGGTTTCAAACACCTTCCTTGTTTCCATTAACTACTTCCATCGGGATCGGGATGAAATCTGACATCCACGAATGTTTCAGGAGACATTCACGCCTCCTTCAAGTCAATCCTGGTGCCTTGAGACCATGTATATCTCTCCCTGAGAAAATTTAGGTGCCCTCGACTTCTAGTGCAACTCTTCTCCATCACTTCATGTAACCCCGGGTCATGACCTGGGGCTTCCTATGTGAAATTTTGGGACTTCGTATTTCGAAAATCTTCACTCCACTTGATTCCAAATATCCTGATGCTCGAACTTGTGAAATGGCCCATCAAGATCAGCAGTGGGACTTACCTTATATTTGATGTCCATGATCGTTTCCCCAAATAACCTTAGTCGCCATTCGCTCAGTAGGCTCATGCCCTTCTTTATAGCCCCGCTTTCCATATGAATGTGGGCAGTGACCATGGGTCCAATTCCCAAGCGCTTCGCTAAAACCATTCTAAAACCTCTGAGTCGTGAAATCACGATTTCTTGGATTGGGTGTCATGTGCCCCTTTGAATCGGACAACCCAGATGAATATCCGCATTTCGGGACTTTGAGTCTTCAGTATTTCGAAACTCGAGAAGTTAGCGCACTCCTCATTTCATCTTTTTCGAAATGACTTTCTCCATGATTCGGATCTGGCACCATGCATCCTATTGTATTGGACGGATCTTATTGATTTAGGATTTCGGGGCTTCGAATATTTTACAAATAACTTCAACAACACTCCAAACTCCCATTTCCCGCAACTATTGTCCGCCATCAACCTATGAGCTTTGAAATGCAAATTATTTTTCCAAACTGAACTTGCTCGCTCGCTTGATTTGAGTCCATATCAGACTATTCCAAGTGTTGCACTTGTGCTTACTGTTGCGACATGTGTAACTAATTATTTGGATGATTGGCTAAGAGCTTGGGAAAGAAAAGGATCAATGACAGAGGTAGAGAGGGCAATGGTTAACCCAAAGAAAACAAATTAATATTGGGGCCGAGAATTATCAGAAAGGATTACACAAAACAAAGGTCGCTCAAATGATTGAGGACAAACACAGAGAAAATTTCAAGCCAAAAGGGAAAAACTTAAGGCTTGGTCCACGAAAAGGAGGAAGGCAAGTAAAAACTACAGACTTAGGTAGAAACCACAAACCCACAAGACTCTGACAAGTTTATGTGATAACACCAACCTCTTTGCTTCTATGAGGTAAGTGGTTCCAATTTGTGACATGTTTTTTAGTTCTTCTTTTACTATTGCGAGTGTATCATCGTCCTTCTACTCTTTTATACCAAAGATTATAAGGTTCAAGTCTATTTTGTTACACTCATGACCCAACTTGAATAACTTATTAATTTCTTCTTTGATGGGTTTGACATCCAATTTATTTTCGAAACTATAACGATCTAAATTTGTTATTAAGCATTTCTTCTAACTCTATTTGAAGTTTGACTTCTCTCTCTTCTCTCATTTTTTCTAATGATTCTATATGTTCGTAAGATTATCTAGGGTTACTTTGCTAGACATCCCCTTGATAGGTTGAGGCTTTTGAATCTATAGTGAATTGGTCATATTGAAAAGTAATGAAAATAAATAAGAAAAAGAACTTATGCACCTAATTTATGGAAAGGTTTGAATGGAGGACAACTAGAACAGATCCCAAATATACTTCATCACAACCCAGATATAATTCAGTGCATATCCACTCCAATATGATTCCACATGCAGTAAATCATTGTAGCCAAGATCATTGTTTCGAAGCTTCATGCAAGCGCTACACCTCGAAGAACTTATATCACCACCGAATACCATGGACTTTGATCCACATAATATAACCCTAGCTCTAGAATCATTGTAGAGACTTTGGTCTTCACTCACTACAGGTTCAATACATAAGTCACGAAGGATAATCATCGTAGATAATTGCAATTCCATTCTACATTCATGTTTTTCTATCTCTTACTTTTAGTCATGAACAAAGCATTTTTTCTTATTCTTTATATATTATATGATGAAGTAAGTTGTTAAGTGGACAAACTCAATTTTTAGTAATTCTATTTTTTGTAACAATATAAAGTTATGCTTGATCCACTCATTTTTTTTTAAATTGCAATTTGGATTGTCTTAAAATATATCAAAACCTTCAAAAATAAAGTTTTGTGGTCTAAATTCCCATTAAAAAATGGAATTATAATTGGACCAAAATTTCTACTCACTTTTACAAAAATAAATAAATTTGTCCGCTTATTTATTTATATAATTATCCAAATAAATGATTAATTAATTAATTTTATTTTTTTCCAAATAAATTATAAATTAATTAATTTATATCATTAATTTACATAATTATAAAATCATATTTAATATTTATCAAAACAAATTATTGTATATTTATAAAATTTTAAAACAAATTATTCAACAAAAAATATTATTCTTAATCAAATTATATTTTAAATTTTCCTTATGGGTTTTGAGAATAACACATTTAAATGGGTTGAACACAAAATATATGCCTTTTATATACTTTTCTCTATTAATGCCCCACCTTTCTTGTATTTACTTTATATATATATATATATATATATATATATATATATATAGTATTTTATTATATATATTTATTCTACTTTTTTTTAATACAAAATATATTAGATAAATAATTTGTTTACATCTTTGCCTCCATATCTAGGCACGGTACTGAAGTACATCGACCAGAAAAACATTCAAAACAACAAAACAAGACTATAAGTCTATGGAAAGAGGCCTAGTAATTGATCTAAATAGATCACCCGAGGGCCGAAGCTACTACAAAATCAAAAAAGACCCTATTTGGAGCTGGCATTCTAAAAAATGACACTCAATTACATAGAATAACTCAAATTCATAACTACTAGTATAGACCGAGATATCTTTTGGGCCCCACAGTACCATTAGATCATGGATAAAAGATAATGCTTCCATCTGGTTCTCCAAGAGCCTGTTTTGAAAGAAGATTTACATCCACATTGAAATTCTTGTAAATGTGTTAAAAACTGACAAAATTGAAGCTTTTGATCAAGTCCTTTATCCTTGCTTTTCATCCCTCAATTACACAAACCTGAAGTCTGCCTCTATTGGAAAACTAGTCAATTACCACTTTTGAATCCCCCGTGATTTGCAAACGATGAAGTGGCAAATGTGATGCCAACCTGAGTGTTTCCCAAGCACCCATAAGCTCTGCTTTTGTGTTGGTGCCTCTACCACAGTTAAAAACCCATCTTATGACTGTAAAATCTGGTAATTTTAATACTCCTCCCGCTCCGCATAATATTCCATCAAGCTGGGCTGCCCCATCAAACCATGCAACTGTAATATCACTATGTTGAGGAATCAAGATATCTCTCGGGAGTCTATCCTTTTTTGGAGCATCAATTCTAATATGGAGCACCAAAGTCTTATAGATCACTACATGTTGTTATGGAGTGGTTCCCTTGAATGTGGCTTTGTTCCTTTCTATCCATAAAAACCAACAAATATGAGCAGCGATCGTCGATGGAACTATCTTATCCTCAAACCAGATCTTGAAGCATTCTGACAATGAATTACTTTTCCATCTATTTTTAAATCCTTGATTTATAATCACCTTATCGCAAACTGACTTTGTAAAGGAGCATTGTTGAAATAGATGATAAATATTTTCAAAATCTTATTTGCATAGGTAGAAAATACCAGGATCTTCCCATCCTCTAGATTGAAGGGTATCCCAAGTAAGAATTTTTCCTTTTGTTTCCATCCATATAAAAAGTTTAATTTTTAATTGAATGTTCCATTTCCAGATTGATCACCTCCAGCCTCCAAATTTCCTCAATTTTTTAGTAGAGAGTATGGCCAAATAGAAATTTTTTACAGTGGGAATTCCAGAGTTATCCCCACCTGTCCACATCAATACATATTCATTATCCTATAGGTATGATCCAGAATCAAATAGGGCCCTTCTAAAAAGATCCCATTTTGTGGCCAAGTCACCAGTGAATCCCAAATCATTACTATTAAGCCAAGTAGAGGATAAATGATGTCTGTCATAATGCCTCATGGCCTACGCCAGAGTGAAAATGTTCCGACAATGAAGAGTAGATAATAGATTAATTGAGAGGAAGGATTTTTCCCCCATCCCGAGAATCCTGTCTTTTCCAACTACTATGAGCTGACCCGATCCCGGGTTCCAACTTAACCAATGGGTGATTAAGTGAACCGATTTCATTAGACCACCCCAAATTCTTGAAGTTTCCTTATATTGGAATGTATGAGATATAAACCAATATTTTATTATTGTGTGAGGGAGATACTTGTCCTTTAAAACTCGATGCCAAATGTTTGTGCTTGATAAAACTCTCCAAAGTGTGTTCACGGCCAAATCTTGTTTAAAGTCATAGATATTTCAAAGGCCCCAGCCCCAAAATAGCTTTGGTAAATATATTTGATCCCATTTGCATAGATGGTAGTGATTGGATTCGTTGTTTCCTTTCCAAAGGAAATTGACCATTAATTTCCTCATGTTATTTAAGACAGAGCATGGAATAACTGCCAAAGACAACTAGTAGACAAGATGGATTTCTAAAATAGATTTTAATAATGTGATTCGTCCTCCCAATGATAACCATCTGTAGCACTAGTTATAAATATTTTTTTCCATTCTTTTTATCAACCATATCCAGTCATCAGTTCGTTGTGGACCAGTCTTGAGATAAAAGCTGAGATATTTGAAACCCGAGGTCAGGTCAGAGAATTTATAAGGGAACAAGGATTTTAAAGGAGATAAATCATGCTCCGATAATCCATCTTGATGAATGGTGGACTTAGTAGCATTTACCTATAAGCCTGAAGCTAAACAGAAGGATTTTAATATCTTATCTATCTCCCACCATTCCTGCAAAGTGGAATTAGTCATAATAATCACATCATCAACAAACAGAATATGGAGAATTTTTATGGTTCTAGAGACATTGATACCTACCAACTTCCCTTCTCTTTGACTTTCCTTTAACAATAAGCTTAATCCTTCCATAACCAGGATGAAAAGTAATGGGGATAATGGGCATCCTTGACTTAAACCTCTTCCACTTTCAAAGAATTATGTGCCTCTCCATTTATTAGAACTGCAAATGAAGTGGAAACAACGCAACTCATGATCCAGTTTGTCACCTTTAAACCCAAACCAATTTGTAGTAGTATCATCCTCAATAGATCCCAATTAATAAAATCATGGGCCTTTTGAAGATCTAGTTTTAAGACTAAGGATTTTAACTTCTTTCTTTTAATGTTGTGCAAGCACTCATGAATGGTTCCTATAGCATCTTGGATCTGTCGACCTTGTAAAAATCCCAACTGCTCCTCAGAAAGCGATCTGGACAAGATCAGCTTTATTTGATTTGCTATAATTTTAGAACTGATTTTATAGAAGAGGTTGCACAAAGAGATTGGTATGTAATCCCCAAAGGTAAGAGGCTTTTTTAATTTGGGAATTAAAGCAATGAAAGTCGAGTTTAAACCGCCAGAAATGTTGCCTTTTAGTCTCGATTCTTCAACCATATTGAGAACACCCGCCCCCGCCCCCCAACTAAATCGAAGAAGTGTAAAAAAAAATCGACAGTTTAGTCGTCCGACCCTGGACTCTTATCAACTTTGAATTTTGATAAAAATCGACAGTTTAGTCGTCCGACCCTGGACTCTTATCAACTTTGAATTTGTCTAAAACTTCTCTTAATTCCCCCAATTGAATCTGTGAATACAAGACCTCAGCTTCAACATCTGTTATCAGACTAGAGAACTTAGTTGCCACTCTAACTTGTTCAATTGTAAATGGATCACCTTGCTCCTTGAAGAAATTTTTAAAATGTTTGACAGCTTCGGATTTAATGTTTTCTTGTCCAGAGTGTAAATGCCCCTCATCGTCCATAATCTCCCAAACATACTTGTTATTTCGCCTGAAATTTGCGAAATTATGAAAAAAAATGTGTTTTGATCGCCGCTACGAATCCATATATCCCAGCTGTGTTGATTCCATAATTATTCACTGTCATTAATCAACCTATTCCTTTCCTATTCCAAAGATTTTAATAATGTTTCTTCCTCTTGAGTACTTACTCCATCCAGAGTATTTAGTAACAAAGAAATTATATCATTCTCCAATCCCCTAAGATGAGCGTTTTCCTCTTGATAAGGAAGCTTTTTCCATTGTTTATTTTTGTCCTTAAGATCCTTTAGCTTCCACATTAGTCTTTTTTGTTTCCCCTCCTCTTCGAGATATTTTGGATCATTCCATAATTCTTGTACCATTACCACAAAATCATGTTCTAATATCCATTGTGGATTAAGCTTGAAAGGATAGGCTTTATAAATAGGAGGCATTTCCAGCTGGAAAAGAATCGGGGAATGATCAGAAATGAAGGAGTATTCCACCCATGCCCTGTAGATGTCAACAAAAGATAGAAAATCCTCTGAAATGAAGAATTTGTCCAGTCTTTTGGAGATCCAGTCAGCTCCAGAGAAGACATTTCGCCAAGTAGGGACAACCTTTCCCGGGACAACGTCTATAAGATTTTTCTCTTGGAAGAAAGTTCTAAATAAACCGGCCAAAAGTCCCACTGATGAAGTGACTCCCCAAATATCACCTGAGGAAAGGGTAAAGTTGAGATCCCTCGTAATAATAAGATTTTTTTGTGCTAGTAAACCCAAGTCTTCCACTTGAGTCCAAAACTTTTTCTGCTCCAAACAGGGACCGTAGACATTTAAAAAAGAAATCTCTCTTTTTCTTGCTAAACAGATCCTTGTCAATAAGATCCCACCACAGGTAAGAAACAGGACTAGATCGAACACATTTGGGTCCCAAGTAACGAATAGTCCACCGGAAGTTCCCAACGAGTTGACAACACAACTAAACCAATTCGGCCTTAAAGTAATCATAAAATTTCTATATTTTTCAGAGTGTACCAGAGTTTCTTGAAAGAAAACAATATCAAGACTCATTTTATTTAGAACACTTCGAACAGATGCTAATTTAAGGGTGCCTCCAGTCCCTCTGAGGTTGAGAGATAGCATAATCATTAATTTGACCACGCAAGGGCCTTCACTTCTCTAAGTGTCCCACCATCTGTGACTGAAGGAGTAGTTGAATCTAAAGAAGATATGTTAGCATGATTTTTGTGAGCGCTCCTAATTTTTATAGGCGAATGTTCAATACCCAGTCCCTGAGACCAGGCATATTCCTTCCCTACCCCAACAACAAGCGAGCATGACGTACTAGCCTCCCCAACAACAATAGAGGGGTTTATAACATACTTTCCAAGGAAAACAGGTAATTTAACAATGCATTCCTGGTCACGGATAAAAGGTAAAAAAGAGTCTAGGACAATAGTAAGAGTGGTTTCATCATCCTCCAGTTCCCGATATCCAAGTGGAGAAGTGGAATCTCCAAAATGAGGAAATTGGGACCCATTAGTGTGTTATGATAAGGTGGTACCATGAATATCAGTAGAGTGGGTTTACGGTAAAATTCTAGCACTAGTCTCAACCAAGGTACTTGGAATAGTAGGAGGATAATCCCTCGGGGAAACGAGCGGTAAGGAATTCAATACCCACTGACACCCAATGAATTCACTAGATGGAACAAAAACTCCCCCCCATCTACAAACTGTGACTTCTCGGCATTTGATGTAGTATATTTTAGCCATTCCGAGGAGTTTAGTGCTTCACGTTCCTAAAAAGACAATGATGAAAAGAGAGTAGGACAAAAGGATTTTAACTTACCCACCAAAGAACCCATTGATTATGGTGAGTTGGTATCTTCCTATGCTAGGTGTATGGGTCTTGGTCCGTAGAAACCGGTGTCCTAGGAGGACTCTTTTGAGCCAGTCAGATGATCCAGTCCTTATGGTTCATCAATACCTTTGCAATCGTGTCGCAGGTGGCTAGTGCTATGGAAAACGATGCATCCAAAGGGTGTGCCTAGGTAGTCTGGACGTTGAAGATAGCGTCGACCCCTCCATTTAATCTCAAGGTTTCCCGGAAGCCCGAGATGGATATCCATTTCGACCATGACTCAGCCAATCTTCCTTGAAACAGCAGAAAGTGAAGCTTTATCTACCATAATAAAAAGGCCAAGTGTGTTCCCTATGGACTGCAATGCCCCTTCGTTCCAAAAGTGTAATGGTAAACCTGGTAAGATTGCCCAGAAGTGTCTAAGAGAAAAGTACTCGATAACCGGATCAAAGACCACCTTCCACCTCTTTAACATGACAGTACTGCCTCCATTAACCCATATTTTCTCTAGTAAAAGTGAAACATCCTCCGAAGATCTACAGAGGAATCCTAACTAGGCTTTGGAAAGGTAAAAAATCTCAAGGGTGTAGCCTAACAATGGCGACCAGACCTTTTCCAGCCGGACTGGAATAGTTTCCTTACGTAATTTTCCATAAGAAAACCTCCCAACCAAACTACAGAGTGGCATTATGCACGTCTCCTCCAATCCAATGTCTGAACCAAGTACAATCTGTCTCAAAACCTTATTGGACTTCCATTGTCTGCGGTATTTTCGTTGTGGTAAAGTATTGCAATCTGCCTTCCTACGGTAACCAGAGAAGCCACCTCCTCTAACATCAAAACTCTGGCTACCCCCAATGGTATGGTTTTGCACCTCCGGTAACGAGTCAGATAAACTAGGAAGGGAGTCTGAGTAAGTGGGAAGGATGCCAACACCTTCGCTAAGGGGTTGAGCACTATGGGAACGAGCAGGATGAGCAGGCACGTTTTAGAAAGATGGAATAATGTTTGGTGATAGTTTCCCCAGTCTATCAATAGTTTTGAAAAGACCGACCTCCTGCCAGAGTCCTTCATCTGCTTCACCCATTAAAACCATGAACGTCATCATTTATAGCTTCTAGGTGGGAAGGGGCCATATAAGAGCCACCTATGATCCACTTGTAAATAAACTCAGTAACCAAGAGTCATCGTAAACCAAAGGCCTAAAGTAAATAAATGTTAATAAAGAAGATCACATGAATGACATTCATGTAGTGAGTCCACCTGTAATATCCATTAAGTTCTAATCTCGGTAACAGTTATGTTCTAGGTTTCGAGACAGTTTAACGTAGTTACCAACAAGGGAAATAATGAAGATAATAATGAGAAAAGGTCAAAACAATAACACCTCCCAGCTACCTTCCTACTAGCCGAGCAACTCGGAGATGGCAAAAAACTCAAATAAAACAGAAAGACTACTAATGAGCCATAGCCAATGCCTGCAGGAATAACTGAAGTCTAAAAACCAACCCAGAAAGCAATACTACTAAGGATGGATCCCCCTTTAAAACCTGACTCCACTGTAATGGAAACCTCGATACCAGAAGCCGACCCTAGTGTCTAACAATGCTTCCCACCACATACCAAATTCAAATATCAAGCCTTGGTTCGTCGTCCCCATCCTCCCAAAACTCATCAAAAAAATACTCCTACATTTTCACATTCGTCTTGACTCTTATTTTTGAATGGTTGAACATTTATTTCTTCTATTTTATAGAAGGTATATGTTTTCCTTGTATTTTACTTTATAGAATGTATATTACTTACATTTAGACCATAATGTATATATTAACCAATACTTATAGTTAAAAACTTAACTTTTATGTTTATATGCTTTTCTTATATTTTACTTTATAGAATGTATTTTACTTACATTTAGACCATAATGTATATATTAACCCTTACTTTACTTAGAGTAAAAAAAAAACCTAAACTTTAATGTTTACATTTTTATATTAATAATATTTTATGTTTAATCTTTTATATTTATAATATTTATGTTTACATTTCGTGTATTTTCTTGAACATAGATCATAGAAATATACTATGCCTATAATATAATTATCAATATTTGTTTTAATTGTTTATAATTTTTTATATATAAAGGTATTTCTATATAGTATTTTATGAATGGATTATAAAGAAAAACAACCACAACGGAACATGATTGAAATTCAATATTACATTTTAAATATATTAGGTGCAAGGGATTATATAAAGACCTTTGGCTTGAGCATGCTCCAGTACAACCAACCAAATATGATAGATATTTAATAATTCAATGTATAACCACCTTGAAGTACTTGTTTTGTGAAAAGTGTTGTTTTACGTTTTTATATTTCCCGTGTCTCCGTGGAATGGAAAGGGTTGCACAGAAAGACACAAAGTGAGGAACAAGGGGATAAAAAAACCATCTACCCTCCACCTACCGATTTGTCCACGGGAAGATTAGTGGCAGAAAAGCATTCACGGGGACAATTACTCGCAGAGGTAAACTTTTGTTTTCACGTTAAATCTTCACTAAATCCTTTCGAATTATGTCAAATATTCATTTTTTAATGGAGTATGTGATCTACGGGCTTTAAAACCATGAGTCACCACCAAAACTATGTGTTTGAAACAATGATTCTTGACCTAACTTTCCTCCATTTTTCATGACCAAAATCGGCTAAAATTCTCTCAAAATCAGAGTGTCTGAGAATAACTCATGCTCCCCCATCACCTAGGTCTATGTTTAGATTTTACCGGTGAAAATTTCAAACCCCCAAGTTTTACAATTGTATGATCATTTACATACAATAAAATAAAATGTCAACTCCACCTTGAACTTTGCATTCAAAACCTTCCACCTTTATGTGGACCGAGCAGTAGCCACCATTGCTTCGAATCCGAGTGAGCCCATCAAGACCTCACTTTCATGCTTAATTTGCCACATCTCCTCCGACAACTCATCATAACGGTCCATGAACATCTCGTTGAAGCATTTTGTCAAACACTTTGTGTGCATCCTCCAAACTACAGAACTTGGCATACATAAGAAATATACCCAAGAGTAAACCTTGCTCTAATTGTTGCCATGTCCCACTAAGAATCACCTCTGGAAGTTGTTTCCTAGAACTCTTTCCTTCTACTCCATTCCATGGCCGAGGAAAATGTCAGATTGCACATCTCATCCTCCTCACCCTCATCCTCGGGAATAAAATCTAGAGTCCCCCGCCTCCTTCACCGATATCTGGGCGTCCCTATCCCTGGCGAGCAGGCCCACACTATGCGCCCATAGGATTACCTCATCCACGTTCCTTGGTTTCTTCTTTGCAGCAAACCAATGACCAACAACGACTTCCTTCTCCCTCTACGCGCAGGGACAATCTTCCCTCGATTCTCATAGACCCTCACTCAACCTCGGCTCTGATATCACTTATTGCGATCGGACTTGCAACCATCGAGATCAAAGAAAAGAATGAAGAAGAGAAACAATCACACACATTACATTAGAGACGAATAGGGGGCAATGATATCCTTTATTGCTTAGCCAACAATGGAGAAATGGTTTACAAGTCTCAAGAACTTCCTCACAAGCTTCTACATTTAAACAAGAAAAATCTCAAGTGTTTTTAGGCATACGGAAAGCCAAACGCTTGAGAATCTTCCAATGAGTTGAAACGGCAAGGTGCATGTTGTCACCACCCAACACATATAATAACACTCTCCACTATTACAATCCCCTTCATTTTTATAATGAAAATTCAACATAACAATGTTAGAGCTAATTTATAATTGAATAGATTTATTTTCTCAAGTAAATCCAAGGCATGCTTTTCCACATTTATGAATAGCATCTTTAATAAATTCATCGAAGTAAACTACTATGATTCACTCAACGATATTCGGAACATTTGTTTTATCGAGAAGGAACTAGCTAACTCAACAACATTGACAACGACATGTTGAGCTAACCCCTTGAACTCATAACCTACTAAACCTGCATAAAAGACAATGGATGGTCAATCATTAAGGACTACTTTTGATAAAAAAAAAACAATCTTCATCTTACTCTTCTATAATTCGTGTTTCATATTTCATTTGTAAAGCACCATAACATCTTGGAGTTTCTTCCTTTTATTAGTCCTTCTTTGCCTTCAATAGAGACTACTAGTACTCGATTCACCTAAATGTCCATGTTTTTTTAATTAATGTCTTCAACTTTATTCAATGAACTGAATTATTTTTCAGCTATCTAAAGTTTAATTTAGGGGGAGATTTTATGTTTGATACATGTAAGAACATAGTGATTTGAGATGATATTGTTGGTCTTTCTCTATTAGTAATGACAAGAATTAAAATATGTTATGTGCCTCATTTCCTAGTCCTAAGTTTATCGTAGTATAATAAATGAACCACTTGAGGAATTTACTCTAACATTAACTCTTTTTCTTGGATAATTTGATCTACAATACCTTCCACTATGACAAACCAGTTTGGTGATGGCCCCAAATTTCCATAACAAGCAATGATGCTTGACAATGATTAAACCAAACATTGATCACAAGGTTGTTGCACCTAGACGATATTCATCCACTGCCTACCACTACCATCTTCTTCATTTGGTTGTTAGCAACGACTACATGCTACATGGGATGGTCAACACTTATTTCTCCTTGTATACTTGTCCATTGCATGGACATCTTTCTCTTCTTCTTCTACCTCCACCCCTATCTTTATTGGTTTCCCTCCATGGTCGCTCAAGCTTTCTACAACCATCTATAAGTGAGGGAAAAGGTAGCTAAAGCAAATCCAATCCCAAAGATAGATGAAGATCAAGCAACTCCAACTGCAGTACAGTTCCAAATATAACAATTTGATATTAATGCTTGAAATTTTATACCAAATTCCAATTTTGTACAAATTTCAAAATTTGAGCACTACCTAAGCTTACACTTGCCCTTGTAGCTGGTCATATTCATGTAGAGTTGTGGTGGGCATATCATAGTTTAGTCTTCAACCACTCCAGACCTATCTACTTGTTCATTGTATCCTACATCTACAAGAACTCAATATCATCTCGTTATCAATCCCATTGCATATTCAATCCTAGACTTAGCCCCGCATTAACTAAATTGCCACCTACACATTATTTTTCGAGTGAAGATGACAAGATTTAGTCCTCTACACCTCATACTCACTTGATTGTGCTACACCTTCATCTCAAGATCAATGTTCTCTACCTGTACATTCATCAATCATAGTTATCCCAACTCTCCCCACCCTTTTTCCTCAACAGGGTTTAGTGTGTTCATATATAGGTTTCCCTAGTATATGGTAATGGCAATAATAGTCGCACCAATTAATTTGGTTGACCATGTCAAAGTAGTGGCATTGGTGGAGGGAACAAAGTTCATTCAATAGCTACTTGCAGTGAGATCTTTCCAAAAACCATAACCTCAATTAACAAAGATCCTTTAGTTCAAAATTCAATGGACCTTGATCTATTCTATGTATCAATCATGGGGGATTCACCTTCTTGACCCATATCTTATGACATTCATTCATAAATGGGGTTTTAAAAATGTGAAAATTAGATTCAATAGATTGTAGGTATTAAGGAGGGATGTGAGGTATGAGGGGTATAAAAAGGATTATTTGGTAAAAAATGGGGATATCTAGTAAAATAGGGGAATTATTTTATTGGAAATATGTATTGGGATGGGGGTTCAACAAAAGGATTTTGGGAGTTATTTATCAATATCTAGTGAAATTAGATGTATTATTTAATATCTCATGAATACATGTGTTATGTTAGAGGTTCATTGAGTGGAGACCCCATTGTATCTATTGACAAAGTTTACTAAGAAGCGACAATAAATGTATTAAAGGTAGATTATAAAAGGCTCAACCAATTCCCTTAGATACACCAAAATGATGTTTTGAGGCTTGGCCATGGGAGGCCATTTATGTTACTATTGTTGTTGGTCAAGATAATGCCTCTACCACTCTTGGTCATCCCTCTATTATGTCCCTATAGCCATTGTAATAGTCATTTTGTGTCTAATGTATTAATATTTTGTGTCTGGTGTCTCTAGTAAGATCTAATTTTGGTCTCCACACAGTAAAATATGAAATCTCTTTTACGTCCTTTGAAATGTATTATACACTAGAGACATAGGGATATGCTAAATTTAGTTGGTTTCCATGGAGGACTTGATGTGCAATGATGACAAGTGAGATACCCTCGAAGGAATTGTGTAGGATGATGATGAATCCATTTGGCCATCCATTTCTCCATTGGCGATCAAGGTAATTCAAATCCCTTATTTTAAGACTAGAAGCAACTATTTGGTAATGTTATTTACTCCATTAAGAAATTCTTGTTTATATATTCGATCAAAATAAAAAGAGCTAGAATATAAGGGCCATGGTTGTTATTTGATGAAGCCCATTTTCCTTTTGTGATAAGAATCCATTGTGCTAGAGAGTAACCGGATCTTCTACTTCAATGGGAAAAGGGCTTGGTTGTTCCTTACGAGGATCCATGGATTGTTGGGATTCTTGATGATAATACATATGTTCTTACCTTTAATGTTAGGTAAACACCCATCATTACTGAGGGAAAACAATTATTTCATAACATAGTTACTAACTTGGAGAGAATTGTCATAACACACCCGACCCCCTAACCCTCTCTTACGCTGGTGGGAGGTTAAGGTTTATCTTTCTCAACTCGGCTCTTTCCTGATCCTAAGGACCATAGATGGATTTTTCTCGTTGAGAACTCTCCGACGACTGTACTCATGCACAATTCTAAGCTCTGGAGTAGAAGTTACAACCTCCCAAAGTTCCCAGATTCTCATTGGAAAAATCCACCTTATGCCATGTGGCTTCCTACTACTCGTTCCATCCAATGTGGTGTTGGTGTGGCACCTACCCTTAACTCACCACTCAAAGGTTTCGACTTCATGAAACCTTTCGTCGTCATCATCGGGGTTTTACTCCTCAAGAGTTCTATGTCACCCCAACCAACGGTTCCAACGATGAAATCCATTGGTAAACTCCCAAATATGACGGCTCTCAGTATGTAATATCTAGCAGCTCTGATCAAGTTGACAACCCCAAATAGCATGGTCATTAAATCTCGCACTCTCAATATTTTTTGAGGCAGTCTGGGTGGGATCTACATTGATTAACAGCTGATATTTCATCTCGCCTCCCTTCCTATCAACGATAGTCATTTAACCTTAAGGTCTCTTCATCATTGGCACATGATCCTATCTTCACTTCTAGACCCATGCCCAACATCCTTCGAAAAATGGGTGACATCTAATAGAATTTAGATCTGATGGCTTAGATTGCAATCGAAGCCATAAGGGCTTCCAAACCACATCGGGGAACACTCATGTTTCTTGTCCATTACATTGGTTACACATGTCACCCCTAGAGATATGTTGGCTTCCATGCTGGCACACCACGTCACATGATATCATCATCCATTTTTCTTAATCAGAACCTACGGAAATCTAGGACATAGATCAACTCTCGCCTGTGTATCGATTGATGGCCCTCGTCTCTTTTCAGGGTCTTTTTCATATTCGAAAGTCTCTTGACTCATCACTTACTTTCCCAACCCATATACCTTGATGATGATGCATCTGACACCAATGGTCCAAATCTCATCGATGTCACTCTTGACAGATCAATAGTCCTCGTCATGTCTCTAGAACCTCATCGTCATCGTCAGATTTCACATAAGTGTCGACAGTCTATCGTTCCTAATGGCAATGCCTTCCCCGATGAAGGGTTGGTATCTACTCACCCTGTTGGATCGACGACTATAAAATCTCCTGACTCAACACAAGGTTTCTTTACCGGGGTCTGGTTAATGCCTGAATTAGGGACTTAGCCAATTTTCATAGATTCTTCAAGGCTCTGGACGGATCTTCAAGAGTCAAAAAACCACTCTAAGACCATCAAAGACCTTTCAACTTTTTCAAAGATAAGCTTCTTACATATATTGCAAGATTTCCACATAAAGATCAAAATTTCCTCAGGACTCAAGGTCCTTTATTCCTCACAAGGACCTCTCAGACATCAGGACACTCGCATCACTGGGTAAATGATGTTTTTGTCCATATCCTAGAAGCTTTCCTCTCAAGGATGCAAGGTTCTTAGGGACACAAACTATCCACACTTAGTCAAACTCATAGTTTAGTAGAGTAAATGATGGAAACAACAAGCATATCCCAATTACTTGGGGATTCCATTCATTGATTAAAAGAATTCACATTTCCCATTTAGATCAAATAATTACATAATTACATCATTCATACACAGTTAAACAAACCAAGTTAAATACTTATCTGAATAGGGAAATGTCCACAACCAACTAACTGAAAGCGAATGTATTTCCTCTCAACCTTAAGCCTTACTATAGAATGTCTTCCTATAGTATGCCACCCTCATGCCAAGCCATGATACCACAAGGGGAATGATGCAGCTGATTTCCAAGATTAATATGATCCAGGAAGGTTACTCTCCTTCCTCCTCTAACAACAATATAAGTTTCCCCCTTCCCATTGGGACCATGGTCTCTATAGGTTTATCAAGTAGTTTATCAACTGGATTTCCTTTGCACAAGGGAGTCTCTTCTCTATTATACATTCCCTCAGTGACCTCCCCTTACCAATGTCGGTTTCCTTTCAGAAAGCACCAATTTGTAGCCCTCTTTTGACCTAGTCATTATTTGGGTATTCTTTGTTTTAGGGTGATCATCAATAAGTTGGATAATATTCCTATTTTATTCAAGGAAATCTCTCCACTCTCTTATCTTCTTCAATCTGCACTAATGAAAACCTATGTTCACTGCACTCTTACATGTGAACTCATCGCTTGTGCACTCTTTCTTAGAGTGTTATTATATTCATTGCATGATGTGTTATTTTGATGCCACTCTCGGTGACTAACTTATTTTCCTCTCATGTTTTTTTTTCTTCTATGTGTGTGTCTCTACTTGTCAGTTATCTGGTCTGGTGGTGTATTTCAACCTTTGGCCTTTTCTTCCTTTAATCCTCTTGGGATTCTCATGACATCCTACAGACACAACCTACTACCTATAGTCCCAATCCTAAAGGGGAAATTATGTGGTGTCCTCCTCGTCAGGTTACTTAAACTAACCCTTTCCTTCTTCAAAGACCAAATTGTCAGCATTTATTAACTACCTCAACCACTGATCTGACGTTCATAATTGGCCACGTGGTTCTACACAGGTATGGTATGTTGGTGGTTGTATGCTTATGCCCTGCAAGAAAATTTTGGCTTTTTAAACAAGCTTCATGCTTTATTCATAAAAACATCTGAGCTCCACCTTACCCAACCACTCAATTTGTTCCTGCTTCATCAATTCCCACTTGTGTATCATGGCCAGTACTTTCAAGGTTGTTCCCTCTTAGTCAGTTGTTTGGTATTTTCATTAATTAAAACACAATTACATTCTTCATAAACATAATCATAGGAAGTCTTAGCATAATTATAGTCTTGGGGGAAAATAGAGTGTTACAATTGTGACCTCAAAACAAGAATTATAGATCTAAAAACTCATATTTCTAGGTCAAAAACACCAAAATCAAGCCTTGAATCGAAAAGTGGCACTACTAGTAGCACCAATTTTTTTGTGGGGTTAAAATTACCACCTTTTGCAACTCTGGCCTTAAAATACTCATAATGTTTCCAACAAAAAGAATAAAATTAACCCTGAATTGAAAAGTGGTACTACTGGTAAGCACCCTTTTTTCAGGGTTACCTTTTCCAACCATCGGAAAAAAACATATATTTAAAAATATATATACATTATAAAAATTTTAAAACAAAAAAAAAAATAAAAAAAATTAAAAGGTAGCACATTGATGCCCTCTTTTTATTTTATATTTTTGGAATCCCAGAAAAATTTCAAAAAGAATTAGAAAAAAAAACACATTTAAAACAATTTAAAAACTTTAAAAAATCCTTTTTTAAATGAAATTCCTAAAAAAAAATACATTAAAGAAAAAAAATTAAAACAAAAACTTGAAAAAATAAAACAAATAAAAAATAGAAAAAAGGTTAATCTAGAAAAAACATTTAAAAATAAAAGTTTGGGTGGGGGTGATTTCACAAATCGCCCCATGTTCAACAAACATCCCCACTTAAGAATAACTTGGGATAGAATTGAAGGATTTACAAAGGTGTCACAATAGGAGAAGTAAGGAGGCATTAGAGCCTATCCCCCCTTAATGAAAACTTCATGAACTCTTAACATAAATCGAAGTTTTCAAAACTTCACTTATGTAAGAGACGTTGTGAAAATGTCTGCAAATTGATTATTTGTAGGGAAAATAACACTTTTAGAATGTGATATTGACTAATGTTTCTAATGAAAATCATGTGTATGTCAATGTGTTCGTTGCATTGATGTTGAACTGGATCTTTGGTGAGCTTGATGGCACTTTGATTGTCACACCATAATGTGATCAAATTTTGTTGTTGGAATCCAAACTTTGAAAGGATCTAAAAAAAGCCACAAGGCTTCTTGAGTTGCATTAAATGTTGCTCGATACTCTACTTCTATTGAATAAAGAGCAAGAGCTCGTTACTTCTTACAAGCCCAAGTGATAGGTTTGGAACGAAGATTGAAAACATAACTTAAGTAGACTTATGATCATCAATGTTTCCATCCCAATAGGAATTAGTGAAACCAACCATTAAATAATTCCCCCCTAAACTATGATGTATCCAAAAATGAATAGTACCATGGATATACAAAAGTGTCTATTTTTATTCTTTCTAATGGCTCTCATGGGGTGTTTTGATATATCAAGCAACAATACCAACATTAAAGGAAACATCAGTATGGGTTTGAGTTAAATACAAAAATCTACAAACTAAATGGTGGTACAAAGTGGCATCTACTTTAGTTGCAGTATAGGTGGTAGCAAGTTTGACTCTAGATTGGAAGAGAGAAGGGGTTGTCTTACAATATTCCATGTGAAAGAAACAAATAAGGTCACATGCATACTTAGACTAGGAAAGTGAAATTCCATCTATGTTTTGCAATACTTGGAGGCCAAGGAAACAATGTAAATAGTCTATGTATGTCATTTCAATTTTCTTCTTAAGGTTGGATTTCACATGGTTTAAAAGTTTGGGGTCATTACCAGTGAGAATAAGGTCATCAACATAAAGAAAAATTATTATGAGATGGTTACCTACTTTCCTGGTATAAAATTTGGGGTCAAAGTGACATCTAGATCTAAAAGTCGATGTCAAGAATAAAGTTATCCATTTTAGCATAGCAAGATTGAGGAGCTTGTTTAATACCATAAATTGATTTCTTAAAGCAGAAAACAAGGTTGGAATCATTCTGAACATAGCCACGAGTATGTTCCATTTAAATTTCTTCTTGCAAATCCCCATTTAAGAAAGTGGATTTAGCATCCATGTGATGGACCTCCAATTTATGTGAGGTGACGGGGACTAGAACAAGGGGGATGGAATTCATTTTGGCTATGGGGGAAAAGGTTTCATTATAGTCAATCACTTCAACTTGAAAAAAAAATTTGGAAACTAATCAAGCCTTATGTCTTTCAACACTTCCATCTGATGCATACTTAGTTTTGTACACCCATTTACATCTAATAGGTTTTCTTCCTCTTAGAAGAGGTACAAGATCCTAAGTATTGTGTCCCAATATGGATGGCCTGAAGCTTCTATAAATGTTTTAGGATCATGAGTCTCTAAAACTTGAGCCAAAAGAGAGGAGGCTCACTGGAACTGTGAACATGTATGACGTTGATCTATAGGATCATCGACAAGATCAACAACTACTTCTTGTGTTACATAGACCCATCTAGGAAACAATGTTGTTGGGGAAATTTCATGTTCAATGGACCCAATTTGAGGAAGGTGAGTAGGTGGAGGTGGATTTACATCCTCATTGTGATCATCTAAATAAGGAATCAGAGTAGGATCATTAATAGAAAAATTGGGAATAGAAGATGGCACAAACGCCAAAGATGGCCTGCAGGTCGAAGATGGTACAAATGTCAAATTAGGCTCACAGGATGAGACACATTCATCAAACTTAACATCTCTCCTAATAATAATTTCATTGGAATTAGGTTGAAGTAGTCTATAACCTTTTACATCTTCAGAATATCCAACAAAAATGCACTTCTCACTTTCAGGTTTTAATGATTTACTTTTAAAGTATTTATGGGAGTTCAACTGACTATGTAATTGGCACAATTGATGGCTTCCATAAAAAAAATAGGACTTAATCTCTTAGATTGAATCATATGATTTGTCGTTTCCTTTAATGTGCAATTATTTCTCTTACAAACACCATTTTTTTGTGGTGTATATGGAATAACATGTTTAATCTAAATGCCTTATGAAATGCAATTAGTTGTAATTTTTTTGTTAACATATTCACCTCGATTATCTTCTCTTAATTTCTACAATTGATGTCCAAATTGTTTTTCTGCAAGGGCCTTGTAAGCCAAAATATGTCAAAATATTCACTCTTGAGTTTTGATAAATAAACCCAAGTGTGTATGGAGAAATCATCAATGAAAGTTAAGAAGTACTTGAACCCAGAGAAAGGAGAAGGAAGAAGACCTCAAAAATCACTATGAATAAGTTGCAAGGGGGTTGAGGCATAACAAGAGGCACATTTTTCAAAATTGTCTCAATGATGTTTGTTGAGAATACACTGGCACAAACACTATCTCTACAAGAAATGAGAGGAATATCGATCACTATAATTTGATTACAAAGTGTAACATCCCCGTTACCAAACTGCTATGATACCAATTTGCAACATCCTCATTATCATCTTGCTCTAATACCAATTTGTAACATTACCCAACTTACTACTAAGCAATGTCACTCCAAAATATAGTGAGTGGATTCTACTCTATATCATTAGTCTGCACAAAATTACTTGAAGTAACACGCTCAACCCCAAGCGAAGTCGCGCCACATTTATAACAGTGTAAGTAACACAAAACAACTATGCACACAAGCATATTGAGCAAACAACACTATTGAGCATGTAATCCATACTAAACATGAAATCACTATTTGCACGCAACCTTTCTGGCATCACACGCCATTTTTGTTCTCCTTGTGCGCATGGACTACTTCCCTGTGTGCACCAGTAAAATTATCCTCTTGTGCACACATAGTATTTCCTTGCATGCACGACCATTCTAACTTCTCCACGAAGACTCGTGACCATTAACATAAAGTTAATTTAACAGGAAAAATAACAATAACTATCATACTCATGCACGACTACAAATAATGACTATCAACACCACCTTACATGTGCAAGCAACATATACAAAATAACAGTAATTACTTATATGAAACAACATACATGAATTAAACCCATATCAAACACAGATAATTAAGCACAATGTAAATGAGACAAGCACATAAAGAAACTTATATTTTATGAAAAGTCACCAACTGCGCGCAGAACACAAACATTCCTCCCAACCATAGACTTTGTTTCTCTTATACTTTCAGCAACAAGTCACCCCCGATTTGGGGCTTAACTCCACCAGGGAAAAAGGGTTCCTAATGCCAAGCTAAGGTCTGACAATCAACATAATTTCTCAGTCCAGAGTGCCACTGCTACAACTAGCCTACTTCCTGTCATTCCTCACGCATCTATTGCACCGAGAGAAGTGTGCCCCTTCTCTTCTCAATAGTCCCTCGGCTGCCCCACTTCCCTTCCAAGGTTCTGACAACAGACTAGACAGGAAGTCTTAGAGCCCTACAACTAATTCCTAACACACCAGGGAACAATTCCTAGAAAAAATCTCACATGGAGAGAATGTTCATGGGCCTGACAACCCTCCTCTTTGACAACAAATCTCTCACCTGGAGAGATTTCTCACGGGCCTAAAAACCCACCTCTTCGACAAAAAAACTCTAGCTACAATACAAAATCCCCTTGCAATATCTTCTCTACAGATAAGGTAATAGTCATCCTTTCTCATATGGTCTGACCCCCTTCTACACATGAGAAAATGAATAACTAATTCACCCAAATGAGTCCTCCCCCCAAAATACACTAAGGCCAACAACATATATTGCATGCCTTAAACTTGACACTTGTCATATTTAGAACTAGCTTTAGCCACTTGGTGACCCGTTCCCATCCCTCAGGAACTTAGGATAAATAAATATCCATAAACTACACTTTTCCAAAAATATTAATAAAATATTCCCTAAGACTTAAGTCCCCCTCTTTTTTCCATTTTTCGGTGGAGTTAGCCCCCAATCTCTTTTTTCTAATTTGTCTACACGTAGCGATGTGATATTATTAATAACTTGTGTGTGATTACTTTTACGTAGATAAGTGCACTGGATTATTTATGTCCCAACTCACCAACCTCATAACCACACAGGCTCTCCGGCCTCCAATATATATATATATATGTTAGCTCAATGCACACTACACACTTCTAGGTAATCCCCACTCACTTACTCAAGTGCATGCAACACTGTGAAATGTGTGCACCCTTCCTTTGATGTGCAACCACATGCACTTACCTAGGTGCACGCATCATTATGAAATGTGCACACCCTTTCTTTGATAACAATTCTCGTACACTACTCGAGTGCGTGCAAAACCAATATTTTATTCCAATGACTCACCATCCTATATGTACATTTACATTTGCAATTGGTAACAACGACTCACCAGCCTATATGTATAATTACAAAGGGTTTCAGATTAGGGATATTACACATAGCTATTGTAATAAGATATAGTTTAGATGACCAAATTGCTCATGTCAAAGTTTTCTCAAGTCATCACTATGAACAATAAAAACTAATGGAAAATATGATGACCCAAAGTTGTTAATTCTATACAAACTAGTAATATCATCAACAATTCTAGTTGCTAGGACATGCTTGTGATCTTTTTAATCCTCGATTACAACTTGGTGAGATAAAAACTGTGATTTGAGATATTGATAAAGTATTAAAAGAGAAACTTGGAACACATAATACATGATTAAAATGGCCATCATCTAGCTAGGCTATTTTAGACCCTACAAAACTAAGAGATCTATCATCAACAAAAAATATTTGTTTTTTGTTGCATTCATTAAAAGAAGAAAAATGGATTTACCCTTAGCCATATCACATGATACTCCAGAATCAATAAGCCACTCATTAGAAGAAGAAGAAGTAGATATTGCATTGAAGGAAAAACTAGAAGCAAAAATTGGATGTCTGTGAGAAGAAGAGTTAGAAGAAGAATCAAGATTTTTGTTGTGCTTCTTTATTGCTACTTCTAAGGCCTCCATCTTCATAAGAAAAATAGACTCTAGATGACCATCTCACCCACAAAAATTGTAATGTCTCTCATTCTTCTTACCTTTTGAATTTGTTCATTTGTCACCATTAGGTGTAGAAGTTGGCTTAGAGCGTTTGGGACCCTTATTTTCCCTGTTGTTGTGAGGATGTTGCTACTTTGGATGCTTGAATTTGTCACCATTAGGTGTAGAAGTTGGCTTAGAGCGTTTGGGACCCTTATTTTCCCTGTTGTTGTGAGGATGTTGCTACTTTGGATGCTTGAATTCATTCTTCTTCTAGGCCACAAAGGCTTTGTTACAAATAACATTAGTGTTGATCACTCCAAGATTCAAGAGCTTATATTTCTCTCTAACCAAAGTAAATCTCAAAAAGATTCAAGAGTTGGTGGTCGGTAAGCAACCCCTAAAGTTTCTCTAGTGGAGTGAAAAGTAGATACAAAGACAAAATATGTACTACAAAGCTTAACAAGAATACATATATCAATTGGTCATCCTTATTTTATATGTTACAGTCTTCTAAAAAAGTCTGAGGGTTTTGAACTTAGATAGATAATCTTCAATGCAAGAGGAATCACTGGGATTTAAAGAAATAATTTGGTTTCTCAAGATGGTGGGCTCAAATTTCATTTTTTTTCACCAAATATGGTTCCCAACTTTTTCCAAGCATCATTTGGTTTGTTAACTCCTTGAAGGTGAAACCAGAAATTACTTGAGATGGACATTTTGATTAAACCATTTACTTTGACATTTTTACCATCCCATTTGGCTTTTTTTTGAGGCATAAGTGGGGGTAGTTTATTTTTCCCAAGGTAATCTAGTAAAGTCCTCTACTTCATAGTAAATCCTCCACATAGGATTTCCATGAGAAGTAGTTTGAACTAAAGCAAAATATCACTTGGACTAGGCATGTTAAAACATGTAGGTAATATAGCTTCAAAAGAAGAAACTATTTGTTTGTATGGAAAGCTCTCGAAAAAATAAAAGCTTTTAAAGAATGACACCTAAAATGAACCCATGTGTCAGTTTATGTTTGTTTTAAGAAAGGTATAAAAGGTAATCAAAGTGCCAAGTGGTAGGTATATGTTGGCCCGTGTGGTGATCAGTGCACAAAGAAGTTGCCATGTAAAAAATATTTCCTCTCTCTAATCCTTCAAATTCCTATAAGCTCACTTTTACAAATAAGTTGTTTTCCTATAATGAAGTGGACCCACTTTATAAAACAAATGAAAATAATTTTACAATGAAGCTACTTATAAATTAAAGTTTCTAAAATATAATACAATACAAACCAATATTAAATTAACTCACAAACTCTATGATGATTACATTGCAATTGGTTTCAATATATAGTTGAATGTCACTTTTAACAATTTACTATTTTTGAGTTTCTAGTAGATAAGAGTTGTTGCCTAATATCTTGGACACAATACTCCACAACAAGAATTTGTTATTGAGCATTTTATCTTTATTAATATAATACCCCCCTTAACATTGCACATACTAATACATTAAGAATCTTCATCATCTAGTAGAAGTTTATCATCTTTTATTTGTTGTGAGGTGGTATATAGCAATGAGTTAGCATTGACTTTCTCATTAGTTTTCAGGTTGACTTGAAAAATTTGTATCAATTTAAATGTTCAACATAACAATTAAAAATTATTTTTTTAAAAAACAAAATAATATATTTTTTTTTTTTTTTTTTTCTTATATTTTATTGGTTGATAACTTTATAGTGTTATTGCAGCCTTCATTTATTTAGAAACCTTAAATTAATGAGAGCATAAGTCACAAAAACAATATAATGTAGGCCGCAATATAACATTGTAATATAATATATGTTAAAAATCTATACGTATTTGTTTTTTCAAATGAGGCACCAAAATCTTTAAAATGTCAACTTTTTACATACCTCCCATAAAATTTTACTACTCTACATTTCTAATATTTTTTAATTTTTAATTTCAATAATTTTACATTTATTAATATTTTTTTAATCTTCAATTTCAATAATTTTACATTTATTAACATTTTTTAACTTTTAGTATAATTTTATAGAAATTTGTATGCGCAATTTTAAACTTTTTAAGTCATATTTTAAAATATAAGAAACATTGAGATGTTTTACTTTTTAATTATTATGTAAAGATCATGGAAGCATGTGACTGTGATTCTTCGAATGACTAAGGAAATGTCTCGATATTATTTATATAAGTCGTGCAGACACTAACAAGTAGAGTTTTCGGAGGCAGTACATGCATCGTGTTGCCCTTGTTATTACTATCCATATTTCATCTGCAGATGATGTGGATATTTTTGGTACTGTTATATTCTATAATTTCTAAAATTTAACTCCTGGACAAGGTGGCAATTTCTTTGCATTTCAATATATAATAATACTTGTAATACCTCATGAATGTCATTTTATTAAGTTGTACAAATATCTTCTTACATGATATCTCTTTAATGTTTGCTTTGATCTAATATTACATTTTAGTATTTGTATGGGATAAACAGTGGTTTGGGATGGAGACAGTTTTTTTGATTTTATATCGATGAATAAACACAGTCATAGATGTTTACCTTTGACTCAATTATCCTAGGATGATATTGAAACATACCACTTAAAGACAACTGAAGATTTGAACAATCCCTCATGTTTAATTTAGGGCAAAACATGACCTATCATTTGAGAATGTTGACAAGTCCTCATGTGTTACTCCTCATGCTCTAGACTGTTTTGCTTAACTATGACACAGGCTAGAGTGATCAGAGGTTAATACTACTGTTTTATTTCTCACCAAAAGCTCATTGTTCTCATTGGTTATAAGTGCAGATTTGAGGGATCATACTTCAGAAATAGTCAGGATAGAGAGATATCATCCAAATTATCTCTAGTTCTTGGGAGATAACCCCTTTGATTCATGGTGACAACATACCTGAGAGTAAAACAGTTTTGGCTATTTTTTATTTACCTGGGACAGGGGATTCAGCAGAATGTCATCACTCTGTTGACCTGAGCACAAATATCGCTATTAACAGCAGGATGGAATTTGGGCAGCAAACAAGTTGTTTGTAATGAGAATACCTCAACTGCCCCAGCCTGCAGAGTCGCCTCCATACTTCTAACATTACTCAAACGCTATCTCCATACTCTTTCCACTACTCAAATCAGGACTTCCAAATAAGGATGTGGCTCATCCGTCACTCAAGACTCCACACCAAACTCCAACTGCCTTACAACCTAAGGGCCCCTCTTGCCCAACTCGGATTTTCATCCTACTAGCTTCACATTAAGATAAATCATCATATTCACTGAGATCATTCTATTTTCCAAATTTGTTTCCTAGAGCCTAAGACTAAGTACCCATTTTGTATTTGTATGCCTCTACTATAAGATTGAGGGATTGTCTTGTCTCTTTAGAGATTCAATTTCTAGGCACCATGTCTCTATGAGGACCAAGATTAGCCCTCTTCCTCCACAAATGATAGTACTACTTGTCAATGCTAACTCATTGCTATATACTACCTTCGGCAGTACAATAAGACACAAAAGTACTACTCAGTAGTATTCCTTAATGGCCAGGCATGTGCAAAGCTAAGGGGGTAATATATTAATAAAGATAAAATGCTCAATAACAAATTCTTGTTGTGGAGTGTTGTGTCCAAGATATTAAGGCAACAACTCTACCCACTAGAAACTCAAAAATTGTTAAAAGTGACATTCAACTATATATTGAAACCAATTGCAATGTAATCATCATAAAGTTTGTGAGTTAATTTAATATTGAAGTTTGTAATTGTATTATATCTTTATAAACTTAATTTTATAAAGTAACTTCATTGTAAAATTATTTCTATTTTTCTTTATAAAAATGGGTCACTTCATGTAAAAAAAACTTCATTTGTAAAAAAGTGATCTTATAGGTGAAGTTAGAGAAGGAATTTTTACTTGACAACTTCTTTGTGCATTGATCACCACACGAGCCAACATATACCCAACAATCGGCACTCTTTGATTACCTTTTATGTCTTTCTAAAAAAAATAATAAACTCTGACACATGGAGTTCATTTTGTCATTCTTTAAAACCCTTCTATTTTTTCGGAGAGAGCTTTCCATCCAACAATAATAAATAGTTTATTCTTTGAAGCTATATTACCTACATGTTTTAACATGCCTAGTCCAAGTGATATTTTGCTTACTAGTTCAAACTACTTCGAAAACTCTATATGAAGGATGTATTATCTGGTAAAGGACTTTACTAGATTACCTTGGGAAAATAACAATCCCACACCATGCCTCAAAAAAAGCCAAATGGGATGGTAAAAATGTCAAAGTAAATGGATTAATCAAAATGTCCATCTCAAGTAATTTACGGTTTCACCTTCAAGAAATTGAAACCAAATGGATGCTTGGAAAAGTTGGAAACCATATTTTGTAAAAAAATGAAATTTTAGCCCACCATCTTGAAAACCAATTAGTTTCTTTAAATCCCAAGCAGATTCCTTTGCATTGAAGATTATCTATCTAAGTTCAAAAACACTTAGACTTTTTCCTTTGAAGACTATAACATAGAAAAGAAAGATGACCAATTCATGTATGTTATTCTTACTAAGCTTGACATTTCCTATTATGTTTTTTGTATCTACTTTTCAATTAATTAGAGAAACTTTTAGGGCTTCTTATTAATATAATAATTTCACATTGCAGTAATATACTACTACATTAAGACCTCACCGAGTAAATACCTCATTGTCTTATTGTAATCACACAAGGTAGTATATAAAATGAGTTAGCATTGACTAGTAGTACTAGTAGTATATAGCAATGAGTTAGCCATGAGTGCCTAGAGAAGTGAATCTCTAAAGAGACAAAGAACCATCCTCTAATCTCATAGTAGAGAGCATAAATAATAAAAATAGTAATTTAGTCTAGGCTCTAAGAAGCAAATTTTGGAAAATAGAAATGATCTCAAGAATACATTAATTTTATCTTAATGTAGGAAGCTTGGGTAGGATAAAACTCCGAGTTGGGCAAGAGGGGCCCTTAGGTTGTAAGGCAGTTGGAGTTTGGTGTGGAATCTTGAGTGATGGATGAGCCCATCCCTATGTTGGAGATACAAGTTTGAGTAGGTACAAAGGCATGGCATAAACGCTTGAGTAATGTTAAAGTATAGGTGTCGTAATTTAGGCTCCTGAAAGTAATGGATTGAAGGTATGCTCTATAAGTTTAAGTATGAATACCCTTGTTCATATCACCCTTGGAGAGTTCAAGAGCATCCACCAAAAAAATTGTGGCGATGTTTTGTCAATATCAAGGTCAACAAGGTGAAGCAATGAAGATGTGCTCATATACCAACATGAATAGATCCCACATTCTCCTTGCTCCATAAAGGACTTGAGAGTAAAATAAAAATATCCAAGATGACCACTCTATGAGTTGTCGACCTGTGTGAGCCTTTGTATCATGTTGTCACCACATGAAAGACCAATGAAGCAATGAGTGGGGTTATGCCAAATTATGCAAGAATGATAGGAAAGAGGTTCTAACTTTAGAATGGGTTACGAATATGTTTGGATGACAAGCACTCTCTCTATCCTATTTGGTATGTTTCTCGAAGGTATGGTCCTCAAATGTCACACTTATATAGGAGGGTACATGTAACCAATGAGTGAAAGAGTTGAATCTCTAATTGAATGTTTTGAAGTCGAAGCTCAAAACATTGCTTTTCAAGAGTGGTAACACTCACATATCCCTTGATCACTCTAGCCTCTATTGTCATAGTTAAGCTAAAGAATGGTCTAGAGCATAGGAGCCCCAAATACACATATGAAGGGACTACATCAACATTCTCACCTTATAGGTAAGAATCATATTTGTTTCTTTCCTTTTAGGGATGTTAAAGGTCGTAACTTTTGTTTTCTCTAAATTAAACATGAAGTTGACAAGTGTCATAGAAGGAAGCTAAGTTATCAAGTTGTCTTTAGAGATTCCTCACTAAGTGAGACATAATGATAATATCATCCACAAATAGGATAATTGCAATAGAGAGTCCAAAGAGTAAGAAACCATCTATGACACATTTTGACTCTGACATGATTTCTTTAATTCATCAATATAAAATCCAAAAAATGTGAAAAAGAGTAAACAACCATATTTAAATCCTAT